>CDEZ01023468.1:19724-38491 GCA_000826365.1 Acanthamoeba royreba
ATGTGTAGACAAATTCAGATACTTATCTCCACTTTTTTGTACGATCGGTGACGGAAAGGGACATCACACAGTTCCACCCAGCTTCCGACCCCAACGGCCGCACGTGAAGAAGAAGCACGTGAGGCCAAGAAGATGAAGGGCGCGAAGATGAAAGCGAACCGCGGGTCCTTCCCTGAGAGATTTGAAGGGAGGGCGAACACCTCCCGAGACTGACTGGGAAGGACTGATACAAGAAGGACGACGACAACAAGGTGACCCCGAAAAAGATAGCAGCGGTAGCGTACCTCCTTCACCGGCTGGCTGTTCCCGAACTGGTTCGGACCCCTGTACACTTGTAGTTGCAGCTCTTCAAGATGAGATTTGTGTGAGCTCATCTTGAACGCAGCAGGCACAGCGGAAGCTTCGAAAGTTACCTGATGCATCGGAGGGCCGTTGCGAGCGACGATCGCTCTCGATCGCAGCGTCCGCGCTGCTTCTAGTGCGATAGCCCGCTCGCGAGGATGAAGACGACGTCAACCCCGCTCGCGGTCCGTGCAGCAGGCGCTGTAGGCTATCATACAGCTCGGCGCCGTTCTCGTCGCTCTTCAACATCCGCATTAACATGTTTACGCCGTTGACACCGCCGCCAGTCCCGCCAGACCCTGCTTGGGGCATCACGAAGCCGTCCTCGATCATCATGCCATCCTCCAGGTCGCCACTGCCGAGGTACCCCGACGATCCTCCTCCTGATCCTGCCCGGCCGAGCGGTCGCGTAGACGACGATGGCATGACGTATCCGTCTTCGTAGATGCCGGGCTGAAGGGATAGCATATCATCGCCGCCACGCTCGTCCATCGCCAGCGATGAGGACGGCGATGTCCTCCATTGCTGCGAATGGGTCGTGCCCACCGAGGACGATGTGCGGCCCGAGATCGTGAGATCATCGATGATGCTGCTGCCGGTTCTTCCCTCGGCCTTGTTGCTGCCACCGCGTAGCCGCGTATGCAAATCTTCGATCAACGAGGACGGGGATGGCGGCCCATGCGAAGACGAGGCCAAAGTCGAGGATGGATGTGGACGTAGATGGGATGGCTCTGGCTCAGAGATGGTCGATGGCTTCGGCTCTCGATGTCGAAAATTATTGTAAACGGTAACATTGGCGCCCCGAGCTCCCAATCGACGCGAGGTGGTGGAAGGAAAGGCCAGCCGTACCAATCGACCGAAGGCCGATGCCGACGTGGGCTCGATGCGATGCTTCTGGCAGAACACCGCGTAGTCCTGGTAGACATCTTGCTTGGGGAGAGAGGAATCCGTATGCTGCTCGTAATTATTCTCAAGCCTGGCGATAGAGGAAATTAGATAATGGATCGAATATAATTATTTATCTCGAAGATGGAGCGGATTAGATCTGGATGTCATGGAATTGCTGCTGCATACGCACCATTGGAGTACAATCGGTACCGCCTCGCTCTTATTTATAGCGTAAGGTTCTTGCTTCTGTGCAGACCTTCCAACAGCGGCGGCAGATGCCGTGGTGGTCTCGCCCCCCCTCTCCATTTCCTCATCCATGATGGGAGGGGGCGGGATCGAAGATGCTCCAAGCTTCGTTTGGACTAGGATGTGAGTAAGAGAGTTTTTTTTTTCTAGGCACGTTCGAGCTCAGGTACAGGCAGGTGGTTCGGAGTAGCCAGCACTCAGAGCAGTCACGAACCGAATCGATTCTTTGGAGAAGGTGGCCTCTTCCTAGGATTATTGATTTTGTTCTTCTTTGCTTCCGCCTCGACAAGGCCCGCTAGAGCGACTAACACATGGAGGAAAATCGGTAACGTACCTCCTCTTATCTTCCACTCACGCTGCATGTGCTCATCCGCGTGATCGTCAGCCTTATCTAACCATTAGTACATGCACAACGCCGACGAAGTCACGCGAGATGAAGTTTATCCTTACATAGTCAATTTCAATGTACGCTTCCGCGGCTGGTGATCCACGATCGTGCGCGCTTCGTGCGCGCTGGGAGCGTGAGGCAGAAAACTGCTGTGTTGATTCCGACAAGATAGAGCAAGTGTCCCGCAGATTGCAGCCCGCATGCTCCCAGCTTTCAGCTCTTTCCTCTGCAAACCTCGCACTGTTCTCACCCCATCCCGCAGTGCCCCTTAGTGGAACCAACGATTCCGGCTTTTTACTACACACGCGGGCGTGCCCTGCAACAACAGAAAAGTTGCCCAAAATTGTAAAGAATGTCCGCCTACGTCGCATACCGGAATGTGATGGGCTGGGATCGCACCGCTGAAATTTCTCCCGCAAATACACGATTGGCGGAAATCGAATGATGGCATGCATGGAATGCGGTGGGCTCTTGTGACTTGTAGACTCACAAAAAGGAGGGAAGAAAAGGAATCGCATACGCGTCACCAGCACAAACACAGCCGCAAGAATGAGGCGCCTATCTTCGATTGCAAGAACTACATCCAGCGTCACGATTGTAGAATGCGCTGCTGGTTCGTATCGCTTTGTGGGTGCTGCGAGAAATCTCGCCACGAGGTACGCCGCCCTTCTCCTTTTGTGTTCCCCCGATCTCCCCGCTTCGATGGTTAAATGGGAATGCATTTTATTTGTAATGTTTTTTTTTAATATAAATTGCTTACTGCATCTCTCCATTAATTTACTAATTTACAACTTTTTCCACTAACACAGCCTGCCTCCGCCGAAGGAGGGCGTAGACTGGGAGTCCATGGGCTTCAACCTCACGAAAACGGACTTCATGTATGTGGCCACCACGACCAAGGGCCATGACTTCACCAGGCACGTGCCTCTTGCCCCGGGGAGTGCCTGTGTTGCCTCCGTTGTTCTCTCTTTTGCCTTCGTAGCCGTCTCCGTTCTTTTCTCTCCGGAGGAGTCCGCATGGGTTATCCCGACTCCGGAGCGTTACGAGGCGTGAGTATGGACTGACCGTATGAACTGTGGTGTCTTGCAGGGGTGAAATCACGAAGTACGGCACGCTCGCTCTGGAACCCGCGGCGACCGTCTTCTCGTATGGCCAGTCCCTGTTCGAGGGTCTCAAGGGTACGAAGGAGTAGTTGTTTTACTCATGTGCACTGTAGCGCTAACTTGTTCTTCACCACCACTGGATACTAGCCTTCCGAACGGTCAACAACCGAATCGTTATCTTCAGGCCCCAAGAGAACCACAAGCGAATGAACGAGGGTGCTGCTCGCTTTCTCATGTCTCCTCTTTCGGAAGGTGCGCCCACACTGTCAGATTATGGGTGAGTGGAAAGAACCCACCTCTTTCGCTGCCGCAGACGTATTTATGCACGGTGCTCGAGAAATAGTAAAGGCCAATGCACACTGGGTGCCACCCTTCGGCAAGTAAGTGAACAACTTAACGACAAGGACGTAGAATGTGCCTGCTTATTTATTTGTTTTCTTCAGGGGTGCGCTCTATCTGCGTCCGATTATCTTCGGCAGTGGTGCGGCATTGGGTGTTGCACCCTCACCTGCCTACACCTTCGTCATCTACGCCTCGCCGGTTGGTAACTACTTCAAGGGAGGTTTGCGGGGCATAAACCTTATTGCTTCCGAGGATGTACACAGGTACCTATCATTTGCCTTTAAAACGTTGACTAGAAAGTACAAGTTTTGAGACTGATTGGAACCGTGGATAATCAAGAGCGGCACCCAAGGGAGCGGGCTTCGTCAAGGCGGCGGGTAACTATGCCCCGTGCTTCCAGGTTCAGCAAGCCTCTAAGAAGGCCGGTTACGACGAGGTACGCATCCATTGACCTGAGCCCTGGTTACGGATGGGCTCAGTTCACAAATGCTATCTCGCACGTGCGCTACAGGTATTGTTCCTTGACGCAAAGGAGGACAAGTATGTAGAAGAGGCTGGCGCGTCGAACTTCTTCTGTATCACTCCCGACAACACAATCCACACACCAGCACTGCGAGGGACGATTCTTCCTGGTGTCACTCGTAAGAGTATCATCCACCTCGCGACCGAAAAGGGAATACAGGTACGTCAGCATACCTCAGGACGTTTGCTCGCCAACACTCACATTGCGCGCGACTTAGGTAAACGAGGGTTCTCTTAGCATTGATACAGTGTGCGGCGCCAAGGAGGCCTTCTGTTCTGGAACGGGAGCCTCTATCACTCCTGTGGCATCGGTGACGTACAAGGGCCAGAAGCATATCTTCAACAACGGAGAGGTACGCTCGTCCGTTCTTCACTTAGGAATCAGTGAGCAATTTGCTCATTCTTGTCCTTCAATCAGGTGGGCAAGGTCACACGCGACCTCTACGACACGCTTGTGGGGATCCAGACCGAGCGAGTACCCGATAAGCACGGCTGGCTCTATGACCCCTTCTCTGACAAGCAGTAGTCATACATGTATGTCATCTTCACACGCATAAACACATGCTTGACATTTTATACAACCTTCCTCCCAATTTTGTCTAAATTGACAATTTAAAGCAAAGAATGCTTTGGAATTCATAAATATTCGAGAAATGATCTTTGTCTACACAAAACAGATGCATTATTGTTGTTCTTCGGCCAAGGATTTGCTGTGACAAAGACCCAAAGGTACCCAAACCGTAACGCACAAGCCTTGTCAGTTTCTTCTTTTTTTGTTAACATTTTGCCTTTTCGTCTCACATCACATTCGTCTGTACACAAAATTAATCAATTAATAAATAAAAATATTTCAAACAGATATTATTATTATTATTATTAGTATTGTCATGTGTACCTGTCACTCACTGACAATAAAAACGGACAGTACCCGCGGGTGTGTTGCTTTAGATACAGGCGCGAAACCTGCCGGCGATGGCTTCCAGCGCTGCCGCGCCGGCGCAGCGACTGTTCGACTACGTTGTGGTGGTCGCGCTCCGCCAGCACCGCCGGGACGCGACGGCTGCGCCCATCGTCAAGCCGCACCTCCGTTACCGCTTTCCGCCGCTGTCCGGTGATGGTGATGGTAATGGTGATAGTGGTGGGAATGATGGTGGTGCAGGCGCGCGACGAGCCAAAGGAGCCGGCGCGTCGTCATCATCGGGGACTCAGCAGGAGCGCCGGAAGGCAGCGGAGGAGGAGCGGAAGCTGTACAAAGCGGCCAAGAAGTTCTGCTTCCCTGACTTGCCGTCCAACCTGCCGTTGTCGACATTCATGTCCTCATTTGCGTCGTCGTACGGCCAGGACGAGGCCTTCTCGTTCACCCTGACGGAGAGCAACGGCGCCAAGCGTTGGGGTTACTGCCTGCGCTCACCCGGTCAGCAGCCGACACCCTTTCCGCAGTGCGTGTGCATCATCAGCTTCCTGCCCTGCTTCAGCATCTTCTCCACCATCCTGCAAGAGCTTACCAATCTCCAGAAGGCTGATCAGAGTACCGTTTGCCTCCATTCTCGCTCGCGCGCGTGACTCTTTGCTAACGAAGTTGAATGTGGGTCTCACCTCTTTCTCATCACTCTATGCAGCATTCGAAGCTTGTACTCAGTTCCTGCATGCCATCTACAAGGAACCCTTGCCTCCTCCAGGAAGGACTCTGCGCGTTTCGCTTCCGCGCACGCTCTTCCCTGATCTGGTGCGTGCTCGTTCAATGCTCCTTGTTGCTTCACGATAGGAGACTGAGCCTCTCTCTTGCACAGCTATTGCAGAGTCAATTGTCTCCACGTCAAGCTCCCCAAGCAGGCACATCGCCTCGACTGGGAGCGAGACAGATCTCAGGTACACATGACTTCGATTGCTTCCGTTTGGGACCAAGTTGACTTGATTGTGCTTTCATGAACTCAGGTGATGTCGTGGAGTATGTCTTTACTCGACCGGATGACAGCGAGTCTCTGTTGGACCACGTCAATTTTGAACCACTCCTCCACTTTCTTGATCCCATCAACATTGCGAGGTA
The DNA here is from genome assembly GCA_000826365.1 of Acanthamoeba royreba. Classification (NCBI taxonomy): domain Eukaryota; phylum Discosea; order Longamoebia; family Acanthamoebidae; genus Acanthamoeba; species Acanthamoeba royreba. Next base: position 25,603 of record CDEZ01023468.1, read on the forward strand.
CGGCATCAGAGTGCCCACCGTGGCCTGAGGCACACCATGTTGACCTTTACTTGTTTGCTGGCCGTCTAGCATTCTTGCCTCTCTGCTGGTGGAGCGAAGAATGGTCTTCATAGCGACAAACCTCAACACGCTTTCATCCTGCGTTCAGGCCGCCGCATCGGTGCGTTGTCCTGGCTCAGCGATTCCCTTCCCAGTAGGTAGTGTTGATCTCATCTTTGCTGTTCTGCGACATGAGCAGATGCTCTATCCATTCTCGTGGCAACACATCTTCATCCCCGTGGTGCCTCAGTCACTGCTTTCCTTTTGCTGTGCCCCGATGCCGTTCTTGGTCGGTGTGCTTCGCGTTCATCTTCCAGAACTCAAAAAGCTCTCCGATGCCATGGAAGAGGTCGACCTCCTTGTTTCTCTCTTTGAGATCTCAGAGAGCACACTAACCGAACCAGGAATGTACATGTGTGGAACGCAACAGGTCGTGGTGGTGGACGTTGATAACAACAAAGTCCTATTCGATGAGGATAAGGACGACCTTGAACTCATACCATTGTCGCTGGTCGAGCCGCTTATGCAGAACCTGCAGCGAATATCGAAAGAGGTGCGAGGTTCGGACTCACAGTTCTCAATCCTCGGCTCGATCATGGGCAAGAAGACGCGTGAGCGGAAGGTCCTATCCAAGGCTCTAGTGAAGGACCTCCAGAATGTGTTCATCGGCTTCATGGTCGACATGCTAGCCACCTACAAGGACTTCATGCGCAAGGCTCCCGCAAGCCCGCCGCCGGCCTCCACAGCCTCTTTCACTCCCAATCCACACAGCTTCAATTCTCAGTACTTTGATCGTCAAGGATTCCTGGAAAGCAGACCGCCCGACATGCGGGCATTGCTGGAGCTCGTCACGGAGGCGCAGATGTTTGTCATCTTCATCGAGGAGCGGCACAAGCGGTTCGTGAGTGCGGGCAAGTTCGAGAAACGACTCACCTCACGGTATCTATCTTTCTCAACGCTTGTTCATCTTAACCTGCCACTCCTCTAATTCCAGTGTGCACATCACTGTTTAGGATCAGTCAAATGCTGACACCAAACAGCAAGGAGGCCGAGTTGCTACGCGTAGCACTGCTGCGAGGCAAGATGGAAGAACTACCTCCGAAGCCGTCAGCGCTATCCACCAATGCTCCGGCAGCGGGCAACCTAAGACGACTCAAGACAAGGTATTCAGATGCATCTCAGTCTTCGATCATATCCATCTATGCATTGATTCTCAGGCTCACCTGATGGTGTGGTGGAATGTCTCACTCCACAGGACGAGGTTCACTATGTACGATACGGGAGCAATCACGAGGGACGAGGTCACGCGAAGTATTTGGGAAGAGGAGAAGCGCAAAGCCGAGGAGGAGAAGCGTCTCGAAGAAGAAGAACGAAAGAGGAGGAAGGGCTCGCCCGTGCCAGCGGGAACCGGAACCGGAAGCACCGGCGTCAGCGCGGGTGAGAGCGCGACCAACGGAAGCGGTATGTCAGGGATCTGGGCGCGGCTGTTCTCATCATCATCGTCTTCGTCGGGCGATGAGGCGGGCAGCGGAACCGGAGTGCAGATCTCCGAGCCCATCAACTTCCGTAAGGTCGACACCACGCACATGTTTATCGAGGAGTATCGTGGTTCAGACTCAGCGGCTACACCAGGCAAGCCGGCTGTCCCTGGAGCAGGTCGGGGCTTATCGACGGAGCCCGTACGTCTGTCTGGATTCATGGTCTCATCCGATGTTGCAGCTACGGCCGGAGCTACGTTTACAGCCAAGCCGGCTCTCTCCGTTGGCGGAGAGCGACCCGGCGGTGAGGGCAGAGGCAAGTCAGGCTCTGGGCGTGGTATCGTCTTGGGCTCTGGAGGAGGATGGGGCAAGAAGCCTCAACCCACAGCGACGTCAGCAGCTGCTGCCCCAGCGCCGAGTGTGCCTCGGCCCAAAGCGCCCCGAACGCCACCAGGCTCTTACACTTCAGCAGGTAATTCCAGCACTGCGACTGGAGCGAGTACTTCATCATCGCCCTTGGCGTCACATTCTTCTTCAACGCACCCGGGATCACGCGAGCAGAGTGAAGAGGAGCTGAGTGGTGATTCCACTGAGTTGGATGTACCGCTTCGCGATGATGCTCTGGCGTCTGGCAAGACTCGAGTTATCTGTGAAGGTGCGTCCTTGCGCTTAGATCAGCTTGCATCAATCCTTGCAACCACACCCCCTGCATTGTACATTCACTCACCTCATCATTGGCATGTCGCGTTCCTACTTTCCACACAGGCTTCTTGGTCAAGCTGGCCGGGCAGCAGTTCTACCTGCAGCTGTCAGACAAGTGGCAACAACGGTGGTTCATCCTCACGGACACTGAGCTATCCTATTACCGGTACATGACTCCCTCCATATCTACGTGCACGCTTGCTCTTACTTGCGCTCATCTGTGATGGCTGTGGCGGGTGTACCTGGACAGACCGAAGGACAAGCGGCGTGCGTGTGGTGTGATTCCGCTGCGGCGAGTGGGTGAGGTCAACTTCTATTCCACGCATCCTACCATGAAGAAGAGCAACCTGATCGAAATCAAGACAAAGCTCGATTCCACCTCTTCCGGCGCAGCTGTACCACCAGCGAGTTCCGTGAGTGGCGTAAGCACCACCGCCCCACGGACGTACTACTTTGAAGCACCGACGAAGGAGGAGGGCCTGCGATGGTTGACCGCATTGCAGCAGGTGCACATCGATAGCCAAATTGTCGGCCCACCATCCTCTTAGTCACAACAATCCCACGTGGCCGGCCAGTGTGCACGGGCAGTGTGGGCACACACCACATTCTGTACGGACAAGATGCATACTTCCCCGCGAGCCTCGGCGTCTTCTTGTAATTGAGATAACACAACAAGCCGCAAGACCTAAGTAGGAAAATTCATGCCAATTCCGTTGAGTCGGAGTTATATGAGGATACTGGTGCTTAGTCTCGGGCGCGAGTGCACCAGTACTGGCCAGAGGTAGGCTGGATGAGAAGCGTGGTTAGTTGGTGCAGGTTGTGGGAAGCTCACAGAAAACGTACGCCTGGTGGCGATGGGGATGGTCACGACGGTCTGCCATCTGCACCCATCACTGATGTCGTTTATGGAGCTGTGATGGGTTAGTTATTCTCTTCCTGTACTTAGGCTACTGCAACTGCACCGCTTTGGCTCTCCTCTCCACTTCGTCCCCCCAAACCTCTTTCGAGTCTTCCTTGCTTCCGTCAGCCTTCTCGAGTGCGTGAGTGTCAGTCCCTGATACCAGGCTCTGCACTTTCAAAACTTTAAACCTCTGAGACACCAGCACCACAGCTCCACACACAACACAGCAACAGATACATACAGACAACATGGGAAGCGTAGCCATGCTGAATGAGACCTTCTCCAGCGCCATCATATTCGGCACCGAGCTCCGCTCAGAGGCCAAGCATGCACCACTCATCGTACCCAATCTGCCCTGTCTCTCCCTTCAGGCTCGTGCAAGGGCATGACTTGATGACCCCTCGTCTTGTTCTTGCTATTCAGGGGTTTCAGATGCTGGTGAGTCGAGGACAAGAGCAATGGGTCGTGATACGTCCCTTGTCTCTCTTCACCGCGCTCCACAACAAGGTACTACCCACGAACCTTCTGCACTCGATCACCGCGTCTCAACTCCTGCATTGCCACAGTTGAAGGAGAGATTCTCTCATACCATGAAGCACAGCAGCGCACGTCTGCCCAAGGGGTACATTGCTCTCTTTCGTAGACTGGAGGTGGGTAGAAGGCGTTCCTCTGATGATGATGGGGTCACAACAGAAAGAAGCTTCGGTCAGCTCCATCGCCAGCAGTCATCAGCAAAGCGCACCGCAAACTCCAGAGCTACCTCATCGCCATCCTTGCCGAGCAGCAAGTGAAGAGCAGGTACGCAGTCCCGCGATCTTTGGTATACGTGGTTCGTGCAGCGTGACTCACATCTGCCCATAGCGAGGAACTGGATCAGTTCCTCTCCGCCGGAAAGCAGCCGCTCAGCGGTACGCAGCTCCTCTCTTTAGAATGTTGATGACGTAGAATCTCACCTTCCAGGCCATCTCTGCAGAGTACATGCACATTCTTCAGCCTTTCCTGGACACCATATGCAGCTTGGGCGAGGTGGGGGAGGCACCGGAGCCAAAGACTTCGCCTCGCAGCGCAGTACTCGCCTACGCCATAGAAAAGGGCATGCAGGGCGTGGCCGAGGGAGGCTTGATCGGACTTGATGTTCGACATTCAGGATACCTCTGCATGTACGCCCTCAACTAGGAATGGTGGATGATCAAGGTTGCTGAAGCTTCTGCTTGATTGTAGATATCAGAAGGGCCACCGCCGGGAGAGATTCTTCCAGCTGCGCGGCATCAACGCTCTCTTCAGGTTCGCCTCGGCCAAGGATTCCGTACCTCTGGAAGTGCACGATTTGGCTGGATGCAAGCTCTCGTTGGTTCGCGCCGAGGAGGTGGAAGGAGCCAAGGCGAAGGATCACTTCTTCAAACTAACATGGCAGAGGCGTGACGCGTTGATGGGAAGGGAGAGCGTGATCTTCTCCACTCACTCGGAGGAAGAACTGAGCCGATGGATATCTCATCTCAACAACTTCGCGTTTGGCCGGACTGACGCTCTGCTGAAGAGGAGGATTCCGAACATGCCGCTGCTAACGGGCAAGCCTGATGAAGCGCCGAGCGCGGAATGGCGGCTGACGCCCAGTGCGGCGCATCGGAGGGCGAAGAGCATGGGCAAGGCGAAGGAGTGTCAGGTCGATGAAGATAGCGGCGATGAAGAGGTGCGGCCGAGGATGGTACGGCATCATCACACTCGAAGCGAGATCGTGGCGCTGCCGTCGAGTACAAGCACAAATGGTGACACCAAGAAGTCCAATAATGTGCATAGCATGCTCAAGCGCAGTGGAAGCGACTACAGCTGTACCGTTAACGGCAGAGTGCGGTCTCGAGCAGCCACCGCTCCGGTTGAAGTAGCGCAGACCGAGAAGACCGAGCCAGCCAGGCCTGCCAGCTTGCACAAGAGACACAGAAGCATCAGCATGGCGAAGTTCGGTAGCATCAAGGCAATGAGCGAGGAGATAAGGGAGAAGAAGCGATCGCCGAAGCTTCCTGCGGAGAAGGTCAAGTCCAAGACCATCAGTGAGGAGGAGATCAATAAGGCAAGGCGCCAGCAGGAGTTGATCACCGAACAGAAGAAGCACCAGATAGAGAAGAGGAAATGGAGCTTCGGATCCTTCATCAATCGGCCTCTCTTCAACTCGCATCCGTCTCTGCCAGTAACACAGACAGTCCAATCTGACCTTGGTACGGCCAAAGCCGTTCAATCCCTGATGTTGTGGGAAAGGTTATGCTTAGATCTTGTCACAGATGCGTCTGTTAAGTCAGCCACCATGATCGTGCGTCTTCGCATCAAGAAGACAGCCCGCTCCAAGGAGAATGAGAGCATTCCATTCATCAATCAGCTGCTTGATGGGCTTGCCGGTAGCTCTGTCCTCTGATCAATGAAGCAATCTGAGCATAGCATGCTGATCGTGAGTTAACGAAAAACAGAGGACAAAGAAGCCCAAAGAGATATGGAGACACTTCAGTATGAAGTGGATACCTTCTTCACTCCTGACTCCACCGGATCCTTGCCTGAGCCTCTCTGCGGCCACGCGCATCAGCTCTCCTTCGTCGCTGTCAATAGTACTTGTCAATCCCACCTCTGGCATATGGATCAAGACGGGAAGGGACTTACCTCCGATCTCGCAGACATTCATGGCGAAACTGGCCGGCTGAAGGTTATCGATGCTCTGCTCGCCTCCCTTCCACAGCCCAACCGCTCTGCTATCCTGCGTCTGATCACCTTCCTTGAGAAAGCTTCTCTGCATTTGAGCAAGAGGGTCCGAAAGGTCGAGCTGTCACCTTCACAAGAGGTGAAGCAGGCTGATGATTGCCACAAGCTGAGGGTAAGCGATAAGATGCAGCAGCCTCTGCCGCGTCGGCGAGCTGACCGTGCGCAGAAGGACGACATGTACAAGGTGCTCAAGCGACGCCAGGCCACGATCGCCACGTCCTCTCCCGATGAAGTGATCCGCTCCCGGCGCCTGAGCGTGTTCTTTACATCGCCTCCCTATTCCCCCTCTTCTTCGGCCGAATGGACGGCCGAGCTGGAATCATACCTTTCATCGGCCAGTTCGGACGCATCCTTCAAGAGCGCAAGTTCAGCTGGAGCTGATGATGAACTCAGTGCGGTGGAATCATCGACCGCTTCACCATCCCTCCCTTGGTCGAACACTGCATCACCTCCGATAGATGTGAGCGTATGGTACTCGGCGCTGATCGAGCGTGAGCTGGCCGAGGAACGCGAAATGATCTACCGTAAAGCCGAGGCAATGAAGAAGAAGGCCGAAGCGCTCGCCCAGATGGCCGCCGATACCACCGTGAAGCCAGAGAATGATGCTGCCGATGTGCCCGCGAAGACATCCCCGGAGAATGCTGCAGACAGCTCGCGGACGACGAAGACTACGGAGGCAGTGGTAAGCAATACCGCAGATGAAGCTAAGGAGGAACACAAGGGAACAAAGGATATCACCGTCTATCGCACTCAGTTAGCCCGAATGTTCGGTCGAGTAGTGATGGCGTCTGATCTACCTGGGAGACCTTCCGGAGAGACACAGTGCCGATTGCAAGAGGCAATGGTGAGTGTGATGGTCTTCATGATGGAGCACTACGCCGAGCTGCAAGAGTACGAAGTAGAGCGAAGGAAGAAGGCAGAATCCGCTTGCAAGGCATCTTCTAGTAGTCAGCCAGAAGATGAGCCACAGCGTGGCTCTCATAACCACGACTCTCTCGCGAGTGCTCATCGAGAGCGGTAAGAATAAAGAATCCTAAAATCAGATGCCATCTCCACAGAAAGTTGCTGCGCAGCGAGAGACCCTGTAGCACTCTATGTCCAGTGTAAGTTAAACTCTATTTGCTTAGCAAGCATGCATTAAGTGCAAACCAGGACAGCCTTGTAGTTGATTCATCAAGGAGCCTTCTTCGTGCTCCGAGGCTTGCTGGTGGAGGAGTAAACCGTGAGCAGGTAGGTGATGCGCGTAATAGCAAGGAAGGCGGTGATCCAGAGCGAGAAGTGGGATCCAAAGGTCCAGGTCGGCAAGGGACCGCGGTGCGTTGTCATCAGCACGTAGAACACTCCGCCCCAGATAATATCACCGAACAGCAGCGCTTCGATCACCCTCGGCGAAACGTGCGCCCGTACCTGTTTCACATCATCACCCTCATCAGCATTCCTCTCTCATCATCAGTGATCACGTGTTAGGAAGAGAATCAATAAGACTGCGGTTACATGCAAGCCACACACATCACTCTACACCTTCATTATCAGCTTATCCTTCTTCATCACATGTCTCAGAAGAGAATCAATCAAACTGCGACTCCACGGCAAGCCACATGTACACAACTCCTTGCATGCAAGTCTGGACGTACTCCCATGTAACCGAGAAGAAGGACGAGAGTGCCGAACTGTGCCAGGTTGGCATTGGCCAGGTCGTCCTGTATACATACATTTCGCACAGCGTTACTATCACATTCATCATCACCATCACCATCACCATCACCACCATCACCATCACCATCATCACCATCACCATCACCATCACCATACCACCACAGCGTTACCATCACATTCATCACCATCACCATCACCATCATTACCATCACCACCATCATCATCACCATCACCATCACTATCATGGCTTGAGGTGCCTCTACTTGAAGAGGTTGTCCTACTCGCGACTACGGAAGGGAGGAGGGGAAACCGTACGGTGGAGGGGAGGCCCTGCTGCTGCATGACAAAGGCCGGGAAAAAAGTGAGGAGGAACCCGCTGAACAGGTTGAGGATGCCCTCCCCCACGAACACGGTCTCACACAGCGCAACGGTTCTGCTCTGCAGGGACACCATCTTTCTTTCTTCGCACGTTTGAAATGTTTTCCCAAAGAGAAATGAAATTTCTCATTTTGTAATGATTTGGTTCTTGTGAAATAATTACAAAAGAAACGAAATCTATCAAATTGTGCAGCAACAGCTGTGAGTGGGGACTGGTGCGTGGTCACCATCAACGCGCAGCCCACTGTAGAACAGCATGCGTAGAGCTCTCAGATGGTACTACTCGATCCCGTAACACTACTATCCTTTCCAAGTGAGATCTCTTACTTGTTGTGGAAGGTCCAAGCAATCTACAATAACAATTGAATGGTAATTCGCACGCCTCATGCTCCACACTGGCACATGGATGGTGGGATGCCAGCCGACTGGCAGTCACGGCTATCGTCAATGCCGTTACTGAAAAGGCTTTGTGCGAGCGGAAACGTGGGAACCTGGTATCGCCAATCCTCTCCATTCGCTGCATCACCCAGCAGGATATGCCTGGGGTGAATCCAAAGACTTGATTAGGATTTGAACGGTGACAGTCCAGTTGAACGGCGGTGAGTACCGGAGTGTGGCATGAAAGTCGAAGCCAGTGACCAACCGCTGTTGATTCGCCAGCAGGTTGGCTTCAATGTGCGGGTACGCCTTGAGTATCCAATTGGGTGCGATCATCTGCAGAAGGGGTAGAGCATTCTCCTTGATCGCGCTCTCCCTGTGCAGAGTCCACCAAAGTGACATATGGTGTCCTATGTACGGAGTGAGAACATGTAACATTGCGTAAGTGGGTTTTTTCATTCAGGCGCTTACCGTGATCAGAGATAAGGAAGACAATTGTGGAGTTGTAGTCGATAAGATCACGATCCCGCAGGAAGGTTGCCAGATCCGTATCAACCTATTTGCCGGGCAACATTCAAGTTGAGTTTATATTCAGGACGCGCTTATGGGAGCTCATAGGACGTCGGTACCAAGCTGATCACCTCCCCAGTACCCTCGTGACCTTCGATGAAAGCAGCTATACCAAAGCGAGGTACATCGACGTAGTTCCGCCAGAACTTTGAAAAGTACTCCAGCACCCATTGATGGACATGTTGGCCATACATACACCGAGCCTTCAATGCAAATGGACCGACCCAGTTACCTTAGGGAAGAAAGCCATTGCATCAGATCAACACTCAGTACTACTCAATGCGGATAAACGGTTGGATCGTGAGTACCATGAGGATCTCCAACAGGGAGGTACTCAGGAAGGCAAAATGGTGGAAGGAACTGGTGATCCCATGTCGTATTGGTATTTGCCAGCCGCGCCACCTTGTCTTCACACTGCACGGACACAAATAGATATCAGTTGGGAGCTGTGAAGAAAGGTAGCAGTCAACTTACCTCGTTATCTGATAGGCCAGTCACATATCCGTTCTCTCGGAAGTGATCCCAGATAGCGCGAGAGGACATCATCTTCATTCTGGCAGTGCTTGCCTCGCCCATATACATGGCTACCAAGAAGCAAGTCAGATGGCAGTGACGTCGAATGGAAAATGAGAGAACGAGGCGTACCTCGCATATTCAACTTGGTGATGGGACCAATTGCATGATATTTGAAGAACTGGAAGACCGAAGATACGTTGTTCTGCCATATTCCTTCTTGGATCTCCTCAAGAAACGCAACCGTGTCTGGCATCTTGCGGTGGAACTGCCGTCGCGATATCGCGTCAAGGTACACCACGAGCACGTTGAGCTTCTCCTCTGCAAGGTGACCATGAGATATACATCTGTACACATTGAACACTTCAAGGCAAGTTTCGCTTACTCGGAAAGGTTGGTTCTGATGGAGATGCTGCCTGTTGCTGTTGGCTCTTTTGATGTTGCCTTACTCTTTCCACAGATGTTTCGTTCCTAACATTGCGGAAGAGAAGATTGGACTCACGTCCACAGCTGACCAGAATCGCCTCTGAGACAAAGTCAAGACGGTTTCGGAGGATGTTGAGCTCTCCCGCATCCATTCCGACCATCGCTGCAGGGGCAGAGTGAAGATTCTCTAGATGTCGAAGATTGACCGGATGACCAGGGTAAGTGAAGTTGAGCATATGATCCAACATCCATCGCTGCAGAGCGATCTCGCTCGTCCCCTTCTCAGTCCAGTTCAGGGCTTCCATTCGCGGCAATAACCATACCGTGCCCTGAGGTGCTCCGTGAAAGGAGTACGGACCAGATACCGGTCTATGCATAGACCAGTTGAATCAATTCTGCATCACCCATAAGCCTGCTAGCGATTCCGTACCTCGTGGAGAAGAGACGGCTCCACCAACTTCGGTGGGCCTTTGTACAGTCCACAGTGAGCACCTCTTCTGCTTCGTCAAGCCACGCAAACTGGCTCTGCTTGTGATCACGCTCTCGTCAATCACAAGTCCTAAACTCAGCAAAGGAATGTAGAATCATGTATGATCACCTGCGTAGGACACATCTGCGAACCGGTCCAGCAGTTCATGGCGCCGTTGGGCATCAGGTCTTCCCAGTTCCTCACTGGCGGTGTTATCTTACAGCCACTCCCATCTGCATCCAGTGAGTTTAAGTGTAAATCTCATATGTCGGAACAATTGCGTAAATCAACAAAACCATTAAAATATAATTAAAAATAAATTAAAAAAGAAGGACTTCCTACCACTTTCCGTTGCCACGAGACGAGTGTGCCCAAGGCCAAGTGGCCACTGGGCACGTCCGTGATGGAATCGGACGTGGGCGAAGAGAAGGAGTGCACACAGCAGGCCCACCCACAGCCACACGAAGGCGCTCCGGGTGAGTGAGCGCCAACAACACCTGCCACATATTTTTGTTTTAATAAGTTTTTAAATAAGTCGTACAAATTATGGAGAATAAAACAGAAATGAAACGATTTCAAATTGATCCAAAAGTAATCCCAAGAACGAAACGAAAACGAAAGCGAAGGGCACCTGATCGAAAGAGATAAGAGCAGGGAAGGCAGGAAGAAGACAAGAAAGAGAAGTTGGTTGAAGCCGCCGTGTCGCTCGAGCGTGTTACCCTGGTCCACGAGCAGCAGGAAGGTCATGAGCAAGGCACCATACACCAGGACACTCCATCCGAGCACGCCGCGCTGTCCTCCGAACAAGGTCCAGCTCCGAGTCGCTCGTGAGTGCCGCGCTGAGGCTGGGGAGATCGAGAGTGGAGAGTAGCTTCGAGGAGAGGAAGAGAAGGAAGAGATGGCGAAAAGGAATGTAGTGAGGAAGAGGAATGCCGAAAGCATCAGGTTGGCCGCGAGTCGGGGCAGGTTCTCATGGAGCTGCTCGAGACTCTCCTGCGGCTCGAGACTGGCCCAGTAAAGCGCGGCCGCCAGATCGAACGCTACAATCGCGGTAAGGAAGTTGCGCCATCGTCGGCGGTTCTTTGTGCCCAGAAGTCCTCCGGTTGAACTCCTTCTTCTGACGGTGTGCAAGTGTACCTCACTCTCCATGTTCTATCGTGTTTCATAGACGGTCCAGTCCCCAGGCATGATGAGTGCCATCATCAGAGTGGAGCCTGAGCTGAGTGCTGGCTCAGCCTTGGGCGATAACCCCTGTTTGCTGCGTAGATTTCGGCAGAGTTCCGCGTTGTAGTCTGGGCATAACTCAGATGCCATCCAAAATCAATTTGAACTTTTTGAAATTTCGGAAACACAACCGTCGACATAGAGATCTGTCGACAGTACAAGCTGCCTCGTTGGTGAAGATGGACGCTGGTGCTGCACAACGCGCTGCCGGACCCGGCCTGCGACTTCGTGCCACGCTCGGAGGTACAGATTTCATGCTATTGTTGAAGAATGCGAGATCGTCCATCTGATTCAGAAGAAATCAATTCGAAATGGATTTTAAAATATATTTTTTCTCTCTTAGGCCACACAGAAGCAGTCACTGCAGTTCGCTTCTCGCCCGATGGCACTCAGTTGGTCTCAGTTTGTACGTTCTTTAAATCCAAAAATTTCACTTTTTCAGATTAAATATTCAATTTATTATATATTAAATAAATAATAAATTGAATATTTAATTCACAGAAATAGAAAGGAAATTCTTACATGGGGTGCGCTGGGTGCAGCGGGCGACAGGACGATCAAGGTGTGGTCGGTGGAGGACGGAACGCTCAGCATCACGATTGGGGAGGACCCCACCACGGGACACAAACTCGTGCGTCGCTCTCTTTGTGGCCACTCTGATGAATAGTCATGATCACTGATTCCGTTGTTGTGCCTGCGCTTCATCAGGGCCTATCGGACGTCGCCTGGTCGCACGATGGAGCGCTGATTGCGTCGTGCTCTGATGATCGCACTGTGAAGATATGGGAGCGATCAACGGTACATTCAGCAGATGGAATTAAGTTCTCCTGATCATGCTGATCGATTGAACCGCATCAGGGCGCATTGAGGCACACATTGACTGGGCATTCCAACTTTGTGGTATCGGTGGACTTTCATCCAAAGACATATGAGGCTGTATCGGGCTCGTACGATGCCAAGGTGCTGCAGTGGGATGCTGATAAAGGTACATCGCCTCGAGAGCCGGTTGAATAAGTGATACGTGACAGCATGCGTGATCTTTGCTACTCTTGCTAGGTAAATGCACAAAGATCATTGCTAAACACAGAGCGCCTGTAGCTAGCGTACGCTACAGCCCTGATGGCCGATACGTGCTATCTACTTCATACGAGGGTTCGTGGTACGTAGATGACTTTGTTAATATCGCTGCTTAACGCCGTCGTACTTATACCGATCCGTAGCTATGTTTTCAACGCTGCTACTGGAGACGTTGCGCTGCAGGTCGCCTCAGGGATACCTCCAATGTACGTTCTGTCGGCCACTGGGGTGATGAGTGGCAATTAACGCCTTTGTATCAGTATATGTGGTTCATGGAGCGGACCGCAAGGAAAGTTTGTGCTCTTGGGCTGTCTAGATTCTACTGCGCAGCTA
>CDEZ01023472.1:0-22432 GCA_000826365.1 Acanthamoeba royreba
ATCATGCACATCATCATCATCATGCACATCATCATCATCATCATCATCATCATCATCATCATCCATCAACTCATACCACGAGGAGCACATCGGGGCTACGTGACAGGCCAGCGTAGAAGCTGAACACGCCCGTGAGACCCAGCTGAACGCCCCAGGGCCACACGAAGCTGATGAGGAAGGCCACGCCCAGCACCTGTGTCCATTCCAATTAGAATTTGACGTTCTCGCAAGAGAGAGGGAATCCGTACGGATTGGGAGAATGCCGCCAGTAGCAGCAGGGCACGCACGAGACCCGGAAGACGCTGTTCAATCAGCACCAACAAAGTTTGTAACTTGAAATATATAAACTACTTAAAAAGAAGAAAAAGTAAATGAAAATAAAAGAAAAATCGGACTTAATATAAAAACTAAGTAAATTAAGTCACTATTTTAATTGATTTCATTTTAAAAGAACGAAAGCGGCGGAAGATGAAAAATGGAGGGAGGGGTCGTATACATGTCCGCGCCAGTGGACGAGGATGATGACAAAGAACAAGAACGCGAAAGATCCGGCGCCCACGACGGGTATGACCCCCTTGTGGAAGTTCGTCACCATATCGACGAAGTCCTTGAAGTTGTCGTCCATCTTTTAAGGTCGTGAGACGATGTTGACGAACAGAAATGATTTGGTCGACGCCCGGAAGATGAAGATGAAGGAAAGAAAACTTGGCTGTAATTTTTCCTTTTTGTGATTGCTCTCTTTTGTGGGATTGTCGTTTGCCTATCCTGTGGGTAGATTCGGTTCGCAGAAGACAGAGAAGGAGTACGTCTCCTTTTCGGGAGGGTCTTGCTGTCCTCTCCCCACGACCCTCTTGGAAGAAGGACGGCGAATGTATTGATCAATCAAGAAGTAGGACATCAAATGTATTGATCAATCAAGAAGTGTCCGTGCCAGGCGCGGGAACGTCAAGAAAGGGACAAGGTGAGAGAATTCCTTGGAGGATCAGGGGGTCAAGAGAAGCCTCGGATAATCAATCAGTAGAGCGGCTTGGGTTGGAACGTCACACCGCCAGTGTGGTTAACGCTCACTTCCTCGTAGCTGGGATCACCTACACAGACGGGGTGGTTAGAGTGCAATCTTGCCTCATGAGGCTACAATCCAACTGATGGAAACGTACGAAGCACAGCCTTTGGGGCTTTAGCGAGGGCATAGGAGAGGAATGTGTGCATAGCCTGCATTGAAGGTAAGAGTCAGGTTTTCACAGTCGTAATTCCCTTTATGGGCGTGGGGAAGAAGGCAGCAACTTACCGAGAGGAAAATCAAGAAGAAAGAGTACGCGCGCAGGGCCGAGATGTACTGATAGCACAGAGGATTTTCATCTTCAGTGGTGAAGTCGAACCAGCTGCAAGGGTAATGAAATGCATCAGCATCAATAAGCTAAAGAATGTAAGATGAGGAAAGAACAGCGTACAGGTTACATTTCTGGGTAGGGTCGCTATTTGGCCCATATGACTCAAAATACCCATAAAGCGGTTCCGGGTAGTTGAACATGTACAACAAACCGTTGAGCGCCATCAGAGCGAACAAGTTCACAAAGGCGTTCTGCATTCATAAACCACATTCATTAGCAAAGATCATCAGAATTCCACACTCACCAAAGTAATGATGCTGACGAATGCCTAGACGTTAGAAAAAGAAGACCTATACGTCCGGCTGTGTATGTATGTGTTGCTTTTTTTTTTTGTTGGTTCATCAGGGAATGTGGATTTCGCGCACCACTTTGAGCACGTGTGAGCTGAAGCTGAGGCCAGCGTAGAAGCTGAACAGGCCCGTGAGACCCAACATCACACCCCAGTCCCAGTTAGGGTTGATGAGGAAGGCCACCGAAGTCACCACCTGCACGATCGAGCCCAGCACCAGCAACCACCGGCCCACGTTCAGCAGTCGCTGTTCATTTTGTTCACAATATACATAGGAGTAAATTGGGTTAGTTTTTTTAAAATGTATGAAAACGTTTTAAAAATATCTAAAAATATCTAATAACGTTTTTACTATTTTTATTAATTTTCTGCATTTTCCATAACTTGAGAAAATATTGGAAGAGATAAAAATATTAAATAAATAATAACATGTAAAGAACGAAACGAAATCTTAATGGAACAAAAGAAGATTTTAAAATGAATTGGTAGGGTTAGCAAGTACGTGGCCCTTGAAGTGGATGAGGATGGCGAGGAGGATGAGGAAACCCAGGCCAGCCGTTCCGACGATTGGGACGAGGTAGCGGTGGTACTTTGTCACAAGATCCTGGAAATCACTCGACGCACTACCCATCTTCTTCTTGTTGTTGTTGGTTATAGACTTGAGTCGTCCTCTCAGCACTTGCAACTTTCCGGAGCCGGTGCGCAGCCCCACACAATAGTACTACGCGGATCGGACCTAAACTTGGCAGTTTGGCTCGCTGAAATGACACGGGCGCAATTCTGATGCCTCTTCCTTCCCCACTGCTCCAGGATACAGAGAGGAACAGCCACAACCAC
This sequence comes from Acanthamoeba royreba, assembly GCA_000826365.1. Taxonomy (NCBI): domain Eukaryota; phylum Discosea; order Longamoebia; family Acanthamoebidae; genus Acanthamoeba; species Acanthamoeba royreba. The sequence goes on from CDEZ01023472.1 coordinate 2,518, forward strand.
GAGTGCCGAGACACTTATGCAGGGAGTGGGTAGTAGGATGTTATCAAAATTCAAGTGACGGAACAACTGCGTGAGTTCCCAAAGACCATCCGGCACGTAGGAGAGACGCCAATGATGACCGACGGCCAGTGTAATCAGGTCTTCGATGATCTTCTTTGGTTGGTCCACCTACCCGACGGTGCCTGAGCGGACTGCCCACTGTACCAGCTCTCTGTCGCCTCCTCTGTCCATTGCGCCATCATGAGCATCACATCACCTCCGCGATGACCAGCCATTTCGACAACTACCGTAGACCGAACCCTGTTGGATCTGGGAAAGGTTTCATGTCCACACCAGCCCACACGGTACGAGGGAGGGTGGCGTAGCTGTTCGGTGGGTTGCCCACGCCAGGATGGTTTCAAAGTGCACTCGAAGCAGTAGGCCATACACACCTCGAAAGGGATGAGAAAGTACGCATGAATGAAACGTCGATCGATTGTAAAACATCACCGTGTGATGGCGTGAGAGAGCGCACTCTCACCGCACACAGCGCTGGGTGCATTCTGTCCACCTGGCCTGCATCTCCTTCGGGCTTCCATAACTTTGCCTCTCTTTTCTCTTCATGAAGATGCAAGTCTAACTCCTTCGTCACTATCGTCCTTCTAGTTCTCCACCGTTGACTCCCCATCCTCTGCGCTTAGTCCATTCTGGTGCGTGTGCAGATCGCACCATCCACCCGCCACCATCCAAACCTCCATCCCTTTGACTTGAGCGCGCAGCCCCTTATGTGGCTGGCCACACCTTAACGGTGCTGTCAACTCCTCCGGTGGCGAGGAGTGGATATCTCTTGTTCCAATCAGCGCAAGAAACGAAGTGCGGATGCGCCTGCAAAGCAAGGCGTGTAAGACTCCGTTGAAATGGGCTATTGGCATTAACAGCAAGTACCTCGTGTATAGTCTTGATACATCTTCTCTGTAAAAGGTCCCATATCATGATGGACTTGTCGTCGGAGACTGAGATTAGGAACTTGCCGTTGGGATGGAACAATACTGCGCGCACCCAGTTGTCGTGCCCCGTCTAGTATTACAGAGGCCGTTAGCACCTGACGTACGTGCAGAAGCGGATAACTGTTGTACCAGAGTCATGACTTCTTGCTGTGTTTGTGTGTCCCAGATCTTTATCGTCTTGTCCCTGGAACCAGAGGCAATGTACGCGCCCGCGCCACCTCCTTTGGTACCTGCTTTGCTTCGTGTCCGAGTATTGCGTGTTCTGTGATTGCCATTGGAGTCCTATAGACAAGAAAGGGTCAGACGAAGAAATCAATATTCAGTGCGGTAGTCATATAAAGAAGAATATTGAGTAATGCCTCAGGAGTGTTGATATGAGCTCATTCAAGCAGTCGTATTGCAGTTAAATTTAAGCATCATAGGCTAGAGGAAAAAAGGCATTGTTAAGATGGGTACGTCACGTACGGCTTCATTTTCTTGAGTTAGCGGTGGTGTGGTGGCAGGTGAAAGAGCTATGCTTTCTATCACGTGATCGTGTCCCCTGTATACACCAGTGCATTCGGCCTTGGCCAAGTCCCAGGTTCGGATGGTCTGCAGCAGTCACTGAATGAGCGATAACAGTCAGGACGACAGTGCGGAAAAACGATATACCTGATCGTAGGAAGCGGTGACGATCATAGCGCCGTCCTCACTTGTAACCACACGCTTCACCCATTCCTCGTGTTGGAGAGTCTTTACGCAATAACCTGTGGACACCTCCCACACCTTGACCGTTTTGTCTCGTGAGGCAGATATGATATGGTCTCCCGTCGGGGAGAACACCACCGCTGATACATTGTGATCATGCCCCTGAAAGAAAAAGGGTGACCCAATATTAGCACGAGTGTTCGTACAACATAACTAGGACGTAAATACCTGCAACGTCTTGACGCATTTGAAGCTTTGAAGATCCCAAAGCTTCACAGAGAGATCAGCCGAGCAAGAAGCTAGTAGTCGTAACGTTAGCGCGAGAACAAACATGGGCGTGTCATAGTGAGCGAGTTAAAGGTACCTAAAAATTTGCCCGCTTGATCAAAAGCAATATCCTGAACAGCTAATGTGTGTCCCTTGAGTGTACGCTCAAACTCGCCCGTTTCGTAATCCCACAGCATTATCGTTGCATCCTCCGAGGCTGATGCAAGAAGATTGAACACCGGATGGAACCTGTGTGGTGAAAAGATAACAACCAGAGTCCACGCACGATTGATTTGTTAGAATCATCAGCTACAACACGCAGAGAACAACTAACGAGCAATATGAGGAGGCTTACCGCACGGCATTGATATTGTTGCGGTGGCCAGACAACGTATATTTACAAGGCGGCCGTGGGATGTTCTCCCCGTTCTGCTTCTTCGCTGCACCTCCGCCACCCTTGTCCACTTCCTCCTGTAGCTGAGCCACCTTATTCTCGAGTTCCATTATCTGTACCGATCGGTCGCAGTGAGTCAGTGCTGTCCTATCCACACTCCTTCTTTCACTCTCTCAGAGAGCTTCCTTTCTCGTTGGCCACCACAGATCGGCCGGGAGCACAGGAAAAGATCGCAGCGCGACAACGAAAGATGACGCTGCGATCTTCAAAGATCGCAGCGAACTTCTTCGACCGTAATCCATGGGTCCTTCCATCCATGTCACCTCATTCTCGTGTAAGGGTGTGACACGCTCGTGGGTACCTTCTTCTGCAACCGTAGGACCGAGGTCCATTTCTTCTCAAGCAGGCCAGCCGATTTCGGGTCCGGGTCGATGAAGCCCTCCTCTTGAAAGGTATCCGCCGTCTTCGCAAAGCCTGCTGATCGAAGGTACTCCAGCACAGCCTTGTTCCTAATTTTAATTAATAAGTAATTGATCCATCAGTACATGTCCTTGACGGCAGTATTTCGTGTAGCACATGCAATTGATTGTAAAGATGCGAAACAATTTGGGATTGTGTATGTAGCACTACATCGATCACACCTCAGAGTGGCATTTTGTAAAAAATAAATCCAAATTAGAAAAGTAATTAAGACGAAAAAAGATATTTTTTAATTTTAAAACAAACCCTAATTAAATTGACAAAAGGCTCCTGCGGAAGAGGATAAGATGAATACGTACAGAGCCTCTTTTTGCTTGTTGGTCATCTCCATGTTGTGGGAGGTGTGTTGGGGCAGAGGGATTAATTATTGATATAAATCCGTATCACTTAAGCGATTGATCGGGCCTCAAGCTTGGAAAGAAATAGAGAGATGGAGGGAGAGGATTCGATCCAAGAAGAGGGCCCTCTCTCTGGGCTCTTGCTCTTCGCAAAAATAAAATAAACAAATTGTAATGATTTTCAAAAGAATTAATTAATCGAATTGGCCGGGATTAGCCGTTGCTCTTTCCCCACTGCGAAGGCGGGGTTGAGTTCCGTGTCACCCGCGATGCCACGATTTTGCCTGCTTTGGGCGCGCAGGAATTTGAAGCTCGACATTACTTGAATAATTTGGCTCTAAATCTCCCGATTGATGGTTGGCGCTCTGTTACCCACCATCATGTTATGCCCATCTGCAACTTCTGATCGTTTGTAACCAACGAAATATCATAATTATCAATATGAAAAGACAAGCAGGACCAGCACCCTGGACTGTTATGCATTCTGGGGCTTGCTAAGCAAGGACAAGTAGGGTAAAAGGTCTTTGTAGGTTGCCATTCCGATAGGTCATCACACCAGGCCAAGAAAAAGCCGAGAGGCCACCTGCATAATAATTATAGTGCCACCTAGGCCTGTTTGTTCCTTGCAGCAGACTGGCAGTCACGCATCATCCTCCACACATCTTCACCACCCGTGATCGTGGCGCTACACGCAAGAGAATTTAGCAGGCCACTGTGGGCACAGGTGTGGGTGAGTAGTGGGTTGGAGCAGTGCAGCAGCAACCACACACACAGTAGCCATGGAAGAATGGCGCCCAAACACCGACAAGACCATCTCCAAAGTCCTCCTGCTGGGCGACTCAGGTGTGGGCAAGGTGGGCATCCAAACGGCTTACACGTGATTGTTAATCAATCTTTTTCAAATTCAATTTTAATCCAAATGATTTTCATTTCAAGTCAATTTGTGTAGAGCATTCCCACAATTAACGTGCGTTCATCTTTTCTGGTTTTTCTCGCGTTCCCCAGACCAGCATGGCCATCCAGCTCGTCCACAACGCCTTCCTTGCCCTGGAGTCGCCGGACGGCAAATACGAGTCAGTTTCCCTCCTTCTCTTTATGCATGATTTATTATTTATTATTTATTTAATTCATTTCGCATTAATTTATTTTACATCATTTTTAAAAATATTGGCGAATTATTAAAATATTGAAATATGCGGATGACTTGTGCTGACATTTTGTCTCCGATCATTCCTGCCTTTGTTGGGGAACATCAGTTACCACTGCGTCATTGATGGGCAGTACCGCGTCGTGTACCTCTTCGACAACGTCGAGTCAGAGGACTGGGGATGGAGCGACCAGACCATCCGTGCGCTGCGCCTCTTGCTGCCCAAAGCTATCTTTGGTTGGCGTTATCTGATGGTTGAGCCATTCTGACGCTCTGTTCTTGTGATGCAGGTGAATGCACGGCCTACTTGCTGGTCTACTCCATTACCTCGCGGGCATCCTTTGATGCCATTCCATCGTGGATGGAGCGAGTGGTTCGCGTCAAGGTAGTGCTGCCTCAATACGGCTCACGTTTTGGGTTACTGCTGACCCACATGTTTTCTAGGGGCAGCCGACAGGTCCGGTTATCATTGTGGGGGTAGGTATCCTGCTTAGGTAGCGTATCGCGCACTCAACTGACCATCGTTGTTTACAGAATAAAGCGGACAGGGAGGACATGCGTGAAGGTAATCGTTTGCCTGGCCTCACTTCCACCCCGACTTACTCATTCAGTATCTCCATTCAGTGTCGTACTCTGAAGCTGATTTACTCGCGCAAACCTACGAGGCTCATTTCTTCGAGACCTCGGCCAGGACAAGGGTTCGTTGTGAGTCGCTTTGGTGCTGGCTGTGCCTCTTATCAACGGCTTTTCTGCAGTACAATCTGGAGCAGGTCGTGCTATCGGCAATATCACAAGATCAGCCGGAACTGAGGCAGGAGTGGGAACAAAAAAAGGCATCACGTGCTAAACTCAAGAACAAGAAGATACCCAACATTCCGTCCATGTCGCCCGTACATACCCGGTTTTGCTTCTCCAACCATAGTCTCTAATGTTGAACCACTCTAGGTGGCTTCCACATACGGCCCAGACATAGGATCGCTTGTTGGCGATGCACGGTATAGCGACATCGAGTTTCAGTTGGGAGGAGAAGTGCTCTATGGTCACTCAGTGATACTCACTGCCCATTGTCCTCGATTTATGCGGGTATCCTCTACCGATTTTCGCAGTGTTATGCATGTTTCAAATCGATGTTCTTCACATAATGCAGTCATTCCTCGAAGATGGGTACAAGAGGAAGGCCATCCACGGTGTGGATGAGGAAACGTTCAGATGTTTACTCGAATGGATCTACGGAAGCGTGTTTCCAAGGCCTGATGGTACAATCCTGCAGCGCCAACCATTGCCACATGAGCAGAAGTAACCTTCTCTTTTCCAGATATTCGCTTGCACATCCGGCTATATAACGCAGCGGTCCAGTTCGGCGTCAATAGTCTTGCGACACTTGGCAAAGCCTTCTTACAAGCACAAGGTAACATTCAGAAAACACTATTTTTCATCTGGTTTACTTAGATTGGCTGTAACAGACTACCACAAGGTCCATCAGCAGTGTCGGTCCAAAGGAGCCTTAGGAATGTTCTTCAATTCGAAGCTTTTTAGGTACCAGAGCTGGTAACCTTGGCGTACGAGAACACCTTTCTCACGAATAGATCACGCAGTGATATATCGATTATTGTTGACGGCAAGGAGATTCGCGCTCATAAGGCTGTGCTCGCGGCCCGCAGCGTACAGTGGAAAGACATTCTTGTCGATTATGATGAGCGTCAGGCCGATTCGGGTATGTGGGACTCCAGCGTTATGGGAGAATCTGTAGTAAGTGGATATGGCCATTCCGTGGTCCTGGTTGATGATAGGTTTGCTCATATTGCCCTTCAGATTCATGAATATTTGTGCTGATAAACCTCTACCATGCAGTGCCCCTAAGAAAGCTGATGAGCCTGTGGCTCAACCGGCTATCCTTTTCATATCCATTGTACATTCGCCGTCTCTAATGGCTGCTGAGATCTTCCCCAACACGGGCATGACGCGATCCGCCTCATCGCCCGCCTTGTCTCCGCATAATGCCGATCACAGCTACAGCTTAGGTTCCAAAGAGGAGCCGAAAAAGAAGAGTAAGAAGAAGGACAAGAAAGAGAGCGACCTTCAACTCTATGATCTCTACTACAATATGATTTCGTATCTTTACACGGATCAAGCTGACATTACGCCGGCCAACGCACTCGAATTATTCCTGCTGTCTGTGGACTTTGAGCTTACTCACCTTGCGTACTTGGCCGCACAGGTGCTCTCTGCTCTCATATGATTGTCTTTCTTTGGTCGTTATACTCATTGTTCGACGACATGCAGGTCATTTTTGACTCACTGACGGTCCAGAATGTAATCGGCATCTACGACAAGATTCTTAGCATACCGCAGGCATCCAGCGTGCTGAGTGAACTGAGGAAAAAGATAGAGCTCTGGGTCAGCTTTCGATTCAAAGCAGTAGCCAAGACGAAGGTAGCTCTCGCTTGCACCAAGCTTGTACGGCATGTTATTTAGCTGAAGCGCTCTTTTCACGTTTCGGCACCTAGGCGTTCAAGAAGTTTAGAGTTCGCCATCCTTTGGCCAAGGTTGAGCTCAAGCGCAACCAAAAAGTTGGCTTCTCATGTACCGCGAGTCTCTTTGATTGTTGTTTCTTTTGGTGGCTGCTTGCTAATGGTGTTGTCCATTTTGATATTCCCAATGGAACATAGCAACGGTCAAGTCGTTGGAATCCTCCTATGAGGCGCCAGCGAGTATCCCAGGGACGAATATACCTCTCCGCAAGAGCGGCGGTAGTGCTGATAAGAGAGGCCGCACCCAACGAATTCTTAACTCCTCTATGCCTGTCGTCCCGACTCGTACTCCCTTCTTCACATCGCCTAGATCTACTACTCCTGCAGTTGACTCAGACGATGTACATATTACTTTTTGGATTGCCTGGTGGCTCAACCTAATTCGCCTCTCGCACCGCAGGAACTTTTTGATCTTTATGAAACTTATCAAGACTATAAGTTTGCAAAGAATATGCAAGAGGTATCTCCCTTTCATGATTGTTGATTTGATCATTTTGTCTTAAATACAGTTACATTGTACAGGCGCGCTTACCGGTGCTGGATCAGCGAAGGAAATGGAGGAAGCACATTACGGATTACGTTACATCTATGAATGCGTCAGGGGAAAACGTGCAACACTTAACACTTTCAAAAGGACGATTTGTTTAACTTGTAAGCTCATCTCCTGTTCTACAGATGGGGACCCTGAACCTATCACACGGTTATCCGCGTAAAGTGATGTTCGTTCCGGATGAGATCAAAGAGATCGCAGCTACTGTCCAGAAGCTGAAACTGGATGATAACCTTATAACAAACAATCCTATAGCTCTTTACGATCGGTATGGGAGGGAGCAAGAGAAGATTGAGCCACTCTCCTTTGAAGGTACAATCCTTTTCTATGGAGCCTCTCCGCTAGGCGCGAGGGAGACGTAGACTGATCCCGTGTGTAGGCATGCGATCCCTCAAGGCACTTGTTACTCTCTCTTTATGTCATAACAATCTTCACACGGTCCCTCGCTCCATTTGTCACGTACGTTCTGTTCTCCATTCACCAGTTCAGGTTTCTAATATCGTTAACGCTTTTGACTGCGTGCAGCTTCGTTCATTGACCAGCCTCAATCTCTCTCTATGTAACCTGACCGCTCTACCTCCGTACATTTGCTATCTGCATGCTCTGCAGCGGCTTACTCTCTTTGGCAACAAGCTTACTAAGTACGCAAGTAACCATAGCAGTCAGTTAGTGCAGCTTTCTAAGTAGCCAATGTCTTTCGGTAATATTTCATAGGCTCCCCGCATCGCTGTGCCTGATGAGGAACCTTCAGAAACTTGATCTGTCATCGAATGATCTCAGTGATCAGAGTACACAACCAGGCTACTTCCCCTATTCGCTAACGTCACTCAACTTGGCAAACAACCAATGGACTTCGTTCCCCATGGGCATCGTCATCAAGGGTACCTTTACTTTCATAGCGCTCTCATTGCACCTAATTCGATTTGTACACAGCGGAGAAAGAGGAAATGCGAAAACGTTCGAATGAGGATAAAGCGGACTTACGAAGCTCAGCCGAGTTCTTTCGCTTTTTGTCTGCTGGAGGTGACATTCACTTGCAGCGTGTTCTCTCCAGCAGTGATGATTCAGGTACACTGTAACTTTATATATGAGCACACGAACACACTAAGTATATAATTACTTGGTCGCTTCAGAGGTCGACAGTGAAGGGCCCTTCGAGGGTGCTCCCATTTTGCTGAGAAAGGCATCCCAGGAGGCAGCTCGAAATGGACGAAGTGGCACGAATGATCTGTACCTCTCCTTGGGTAAGGGCGCAGACAAGTTCATTCGTGAGCAGAAAGTGCAGCGAGAACTGCTTCAATTTGTAAAGGATGCTATCAAACGGTACAAGCACTGCTCTTCTCCTCTTTCGCCCTCTATTCTGATACAAAGCGCACGGCGAGTACAGGGAAAAGTCAGTAATGGAGAAGTCGAAACGGAACGTGAGTGATGCAGCAGAGCAAGAGCAAGAGGAGAACGAGGACAAAGTATTTCAGCGTTTGCTCAAAGTTGAGAGTGGGAATCTGGATATCGAAGTGCGACCGCTGGAGAACCTTGTACAGCTTAATCTTGATGGGTACCCCTACCATTTTGCGGATCGTGGCATCCTTGACTGAACTTACATTCCCCTCAGGAATAATATTTCATCACTGCCGGAGGAGCTTCATCAGCTTTCGTCTTTGCGCTGTCTACGGCTTTGCGAAAATGGCTCTCTTCGACATTTACCCAACTGTAAGCCAAATACCCTCATATCCTAGTGAGATTATTGCGCCTGACTTGAGTTCCTCTTGCAGCCCTGGCTCGAATGCCCGAACTGCAGGAGTTAGTTATCCCGTTGGATCTTCCTGTCGCCGTTCGAGAAGATCAGATTGCTGTATACCAGGTTTTCTTCACTTGATAACTAGTTCTCCACCAGTCCCGTGTACTCAGTTTGTGCTGTAAGCAGAACAAGGTCTCTCCTGCTGTCTGGCGAACGTTGATGGATTTCATTGAGGTGCCAATACCTCACCCAATTAGCAAGATAGCTGGTGTGTCTCTGCTCTCTTCCAGATGGTTTCATACGACTCTGCTTATAAATTTGGTTCATGGCCAGGTCCGTGGCGATTGATTCCGGACGAGCTGCAGCTGCGTATACTCTCTTACATATCCCAAATTGAGTTGACGGCAACAGTCTCTCTTGTTTGCCGCCATTGGCACATTCTCGCCAATGACTCATCATTGTGGCCTTCCTTCCCATGGAAGCTTTTGTTCTCCGCGCGATCGGAGAGGATCTCACTCGGTATGTCCCAATTAGCACAACTGTAGTCTCGGTTTAGACCGTGAAGTGACATTTTCTTGTCTGATCTGGTAGAGCGACGTATACGACGCTTATGCATCATGCATCCCGACTTTACTGATCTCTCATTACGTAATACAAGTATCTTTCCTGAGCGGGTACGTCTATCTCGCCTGTGCTGATTCAGGCATCTGTGTTGATGATAACATGCATATCGCGGGAACCAGGCTGTTTCACATCTGGTTTCTCGATGTCGTAAGATTAAGAAGATAGATCTTGACAACTCCATGAACTACTACAAGTCTCATTTAAGTGGTTTCCTGGATCTCATCAACTACAATCTCTCAACGCTCCGGTAGGCTCTCTTTACTTGTCGTTCTTATTGTTACCACTGGGGGTCCTTATAAGTTGATTTCTCGGCAAAACAGATACATCTCATGCCAGAATTGTTACATTCCGTATCCTTCGTTGATCAGCTTCTTACGTGCTCCGAGACTGCATCGTCTATTATTGATCGATTGCGAGTTCTCCTCTTTAATTCCGAACCCGGATGATCTTCCTGCAACTCTTCCGCTCATACAAGTTAGCTTTGAGCGATCTAGGATTGATCGTACGCTCGTTCACTTTGTTATGCCGTTCTTATTTAACCTATCTCCTTTCGCATCCATGCAGCTGTGGCTCTCGAGATGATTTTATTCCGTATACCCAACGTCGTTGATCTCAACTTGTCCGCCTGTGAGGTAAACTGTTTGTCAAAACACATGACGAGAGAAGATCTTATGCTGACGGTGTGATTGGTATTTGCAGGTTTCACAGGGCGTGCTCAGTTGCATTGGGGAACGCTGCCGCTCACTTCAAACCCTCAATCTGTCGCACACGGCCATTTCTGCTGATGATGTAACTGAGCTCCTCATCCGTACGTCTGTCCGTTCTATGGTGAAACTGGCTGAGGTTGTTAACGTGTTTCTGCAGGAAGAAAAGCCACCTTGCAAACCCTCAACATTCGCGATATCCCCAATCTCATAACGTCCTTCTATAGTGGGGGCCTCTCTTCTTTATACGGCAGCGCAGTGCGTTTGCTTGCAATCCATGCCAAGGTTGTTACAATCAGTTCACCTACTCTTCTACTGCAGGAGGTACAGCTTGATGGTCAGTCACGGGGTAATCCCACGGTGCTTCTTCAGGACTTTGCGAACAACTTCTCTCATATCAGAGCACTCACCATTTCAACCACTACTGAGCCTGAGGTTGCTAGAGCAAACGTCCATCGATCGCTTTTCGCTTTACTTACTCATATTCACAGGCTGGTGGCATCAATCATTTCATCCAAGGTTTGGCGAGAAGCAGCACCTCGTTGGTCTCGCTCTCGATACGCTCAACTGCCCTTGTTCCGGAGACTCTTGGGTACCTATTGAAGATTGTCACCGAAAGGCCATGTTAGTTTGCGTGCCGGCTCACTTGAGGCACTTCTCCTGCGCAGGAACTTGGCGTTGATGCGTAGTGACACACTACGTAAGATAGATCTTTCCTGCTGCAACAGACTTGACGCTAAAGCCGTCATCTCGATCATTTCCAACTGTAAGCGCATTGACGCGCTTAACCTTAACTTTCTTCCTCATCTGAACGACTCAGGTATTCCTCCTGGCTTGACATTCACTCTCTTGTTCCTCTTTTGAACGCGTGTGTTGTCCAGCACTTATGGAGATCTCGCGGAAGCATTCGAGTAGCCTGCGGGTGTTGTCCCTTTATCAATGCTCCGCTATCACTGATGGTGAGGCACTCTTCTTCCCCTATTTGCAGTGCAGTCTACTAACATAACATGTGTGTTGGTGGCAATCAGAGGGCATCTTGGCGATCATCTTCCGCTGCTCGCACCTTCGGTTCCTCTCGTTGACTAAGACTGCTGTGTCGCCCCGCTCTGTGCGCTCCGTTTCTGAGGTACCTTGCTTCATTCGCGTCCATTCTCTCTCACATTACTATTCCTTCTAAGCTGTTCGTTCCGACAGTTATCCGAGCTGCAAGTACTCTGTCTCTCTTCTGCTGATGGGGAATTGCTCAAGAAGATTGCCAAGTGTGTATCGCTACGGCACCTTGTATGTTCTCCTCGCTATCGTCGCAATAGTCATTTTTCTCTGACTCGTGCACTTTTTGCCATTTGATCATCAGATACTGGATCCGTTTGCCGTCAGCCAAGTTGTCGAAGGCCAGAGCCTGTTCCAGCACACGGCCATCAACGAGTACTCCGAGCAGAAGCTCCTCCAGATGCATTGGCAACTCTTGCCTCTGTGAAGGAATCCTTCTTGCTCTTCCTTTTTTATTTATTCGATTACATTTGTTATTTTTGTTCGATTTTGTAAATTTGAGAATTAACATAATTAAACCATTTCCCTTATTTAGGAATTAACTTAAGATAGAGCAGGCCTGACGCTCGGAATGATCCGCTCTGGCTGTTGCAGGCCCTGTGCTCACTTCACTCAGTCACTCCAAGTCAAGGTGTATTGTGCTGGGTAAGTGGTGAAACGCAATGGGCGTGCTTTCTTACGTCTTGTGGACACCGGCGATACTCTTCGCGCTGGTCTGGATGTGCGGCCGCGTCGTGGCCTACTTCTTCTGGACCGGCGAACAAGGCCTTGCGGACTTTGTAGCCACGGTGCTTCCCGCCGACCCGCACCCGGCGATTGTTGAGGGCTTCTGGCAACATGGCCTGCGACCTTTGCTGGAAGAACGTTTGTTTGGCATCCGTCTTCACGTCGGGGTAAGCGTGGTGTGGGGCTTCGCCGCCCTTCTGCAGCTGCTTCCGTTCGTGCGTAACAAGCTCGGCTGGGCTTTCCATCGTGCCGTGGGCATCCTGTTCCTCCTTTGCACTGCAGTGTTCGTTGTGCACATGAGCTACATCCTCTTCATCCTGGGCATGGTACGCTTCTGACCTCTCGCATTCACTGCTCTGATGCTGACTTAGTAAGGGCCATCCAGGTGAACGTGGGGCAGGGAATATTCATCGCCGATGTTGTAGTACTCTTCCTGATCGCCATGACCGCTCCGCTGGGCTACTACTTCATCAAGACACGCCAGGTGGCGCGGCATCGGGCGATGATGATCCTTTGCTGTGCCGGAGTCTTCAGCAACGCCGTCCAGCGTTTTGTCTGGATAGTCATGAGCAAGACAGAAGTGATGGGCCATGCTACGACGTGGGAAGAGTTCCGTGACGGCCCGGCCTCAGTTTCCGGTTATCTCGGCATGGCGCTGGTGCTGCTTGTGGGTGGCTTCTACGCCTTCTTCACTTCGTTGGACGTCAATGCTCTCAACCGTTTTGGCCAACTCAAGGGAGGAGTCCGCCACAAGAGGAAGATCCGCGTCGCGGCCAAGAAGGCTGACTGAAGGACGAGAGCGACTCCTTCTGTCCCCCTCACGCTCAAGAATTCGATATCGTCATCGTTTTCATCATCCTTTATGGAGGTATCTGTTCGATTGGATTCGTATCGATGCTAATCGGGACGCGGCTCTTGCCCACCCACTGAGTCTTCCCCAAGGCGTGTGCGTCAGCGATGCGGCATACGAAGTTGGCCGCCCCATTCTCGAACTCCTCCAGGAACTGCTTCCGGAACGGCTTTCGTTTCCACGCCAAGTGCTCATTATAGAGGGTCTCGTTGTGGATGGCTGCCTTGATGTACTCTGGCGGAGGAAGAAGGTAAGATATCAGGCTCATCACAAGGATCACCAACTCAACTCCTCTGCGGGTACCGGCAAGAGCCCGAAGTGTGGGGAAATCCCTGGCCCAGATTACCGCCTTCTCATCGGGAACGATCTTCTTGGCTTCATCCGAGCCCCAGTAGATCGGAACCGAGCCTGATGGTACATTCCCCGGTCACGTGAGTGGATTGGGTAGTCTCTATCTCAACTGTGGAGAAGGAAGAGCGGTGGGGCCCTTACCCATGCGCAAAGGTTGCCAGAGCTTCTCTGTGGTGTAGTTGGTATAGAGTGAGTTCTCGAACGCAGCTGTGAACTTATATCTCCGAATGATGCACTCCTTCCGTCGGTGTACGGTGCCTGCGCGACAAGGAGAGTCCGAGCCGATCAAGAAGAGACGAGACAGCAAGCTTCGCTCCGTTTACCTCTTCCTGGCAGGTCGATGCACTCAGGCACGGCTAGCTCGGTGATGGTATTCAAGCAGCTTCCATAGGAGTCCACCATTCCGGGCAAGTAGGAGAGCAGCGTCCGCAGCATATCTGTCCTATGTCCTATGCAATCTGCATCGTGATACCCATCATGATGTGTGAAGGAGGCCGAAGCACCGAAGAAGGATAGAAGAAGGGTCGGTACTGCTGACAGCAAAGGCAATGCCTCTCTTCTTCTCGAATGGGTATGGTGGGAACCTGAACCATGCGGGATGGTCTTCCATGTACGATACGATGAAGTCTGTGGGAGAAGGAATATGAAGGTGAATGAAGAATGAGGGTGACTTCGCTGCATGATAAAGGAATGCACCTGACCAGTTTTGATAGTTCATCGTCACGTCGATGCGCCAGTCACGAAATGAAGCGTAGCTATTGATGGGCTCTGTGTCCGATGGGTGAGGGCATGGACATATGGAGGACACCGGATCCTTACCAATATCTAACTTGACCAACTTGGCGTTGGGCTTCACGACCAAGCGTTCGTCACGGGCTTGTGCCATGGCATCGAAGCTGTAGATAGCTCCTGCATGAAGGTAGTAGTCTGGGAAGTCCTGGATGGGTGACGTGTCAGTCATGGTGAATGTCGCTCATGCTCAAACTGAGTGCGACAGTGTACATATGGACCAAGATGACCATGAAAGATAGCTCGGGGCTGCGAGTGTCGGCAGTTGTAGTCACCCTCAAGATGTGGAATAGAGAACTCGGGCCAGAAGTCGAACGACACCAAGATGCGTTCGTGTTGGGAGATGCTGGACGGACATCTGTCCCTGTTTGTGACCAAGTCGAGGTGAGGCAACAAAGGTGAAGGTGGTGGAACATGAAAAGCTCAGAACATACGGCATGCCCCACTGTTGGTAACATCTGCAGTTCCTCCGATAGGGGTTACAAGGCACCCTTGGCATCACGAACGGATCATCGCCTGCAGATTGTTGAGGTGAGTTTGAGAGGCTCGGAGTTTAAATACAAGAGACCGCACCAGTACGGATTCCCGGATCAAGCCAGGGGCAGGGCGAGTGAGCCCCTAGGCAGCCCCACTCACGCTCCTCTTCCGTGAGATCCGAGGGGAACACCAGTCCGTACAAGAGCTCCTCTTCGCTGTCGGCTTTGTGTGCTTCTGGTTCAACTTCTTCTATTGAGTCGACCTTGATATCGCTGGCGTGCGTGTTCGAGCTCATAATGAAGTGGAACTGCACTTCGAGAAGGTTGACCCAGGGGAAGGTGCCCCACACCGCCACGACGAAGCAGCTCAAGAGGACGAAGTGCCGTGCTCTTGGCGTTGCGTGCCACCCACACCACCACCGCTGCAACATGTTGCTGCCAAAACGTCCAAACCGCTGAAGGAGAGTTCTTACCGCTGGACAGCATCTGTCCACTTGCTGCGTGAATCGTCGTGAAAGCGGTGGCAAATTTGGCAAAACTCCAAATCGTTTGGAAACAATTTGCATTTACATTAATGTTTCGTTTTGCATAATTCAAATTTTTGTCAGCTCACCGCTTCTGATGGCGGATGAACTTGACGGTGAAGAGGATGCCCGCGAGAATGGCCACATAGAACCCGAGGAACACGAGACCGTCTCGCAACATGTTGTCCGTGCTGTAGTCCACCGACGCTAGGAAGTCCTCCCCCGTGACCCTCGGACAGTAGGGCATGATCTCCATGGTGCCGTTGACTGCGATCGGGACGAACACGTTCTGGGTACCGGTACAGTGGAGCTTGAGGCCATCCATCTCGTTGGCCACAAGGATCTCCAGTGGGTACATGTTGATGTCTGTGGTATAGCCCCGATGAACGTGGTTAGTTACCGTTGTGCCGTCGTCATCATCAAGGGAGGATGAAGGTACCAAGGTAGTGCATCCAGATCCACCAGCCCGGTATATTGTTACGCGAGATCAAGAAACCGGTGAAGAGCGCAAACACGGTGAAGACGATGGCACAGAGGGAGTTGGCCAAGATCATGTTGGGCGCCCACAGGGCCAGGAGTTGGACGAGTGCAAAGGAGACCAAGTAGTTGAGCAGCAGGACGGCAAAGAATATCCAGAACTTGCCCGCGTCGTACTGGAATCCGACTAGGAAGTATGCGGGAATGCTGGAGTTGATGAGAAAGTGATCAGTCAATCCCATCAGGATGTACGCGAGCCCTCATGATGAGGCAGGGTCACGTGTGATCAGCTGTCCGTACATGTAGAAAATGGTTGAAAAGAGGCAAAAGGGCCATTCCACAATGATCATGGTGATGGCGTAGACTCCACTGTTGTAAGTGCGTGATGTATGCTCACGATAGAACACAGTCCGATCAAGGATGACGCGCCCTAAAAGTTCTGTGTTGGAGTCGTGAAGGTCGATAAGCACTTTGATGACGGTTTGAAGCAAGAACAGAGGAAAGGACAGATACGCATTGAGCCGAGGTTGCACATGATCAAAGAGAAGTAGAGTACTGCTATGCGTTCAGTGGCCCCTACTTGGTCGTCGTCCAGTTGCAGGAACAGTGTACCCTATGACGGTATGGTCAACAGATATCAGTGATGATCCTCGTCGCATTCTCGTCACGAAAGAGGAGCGTACAATGATGAGGCCCATGACGAGTGGCGAGAACACTTTCCCGAGGACATCAGGTGGTGTGCGCCAGTACTGGAGACAGGAACGCTTGAGTAGTTGGATCAACTGAAGCCACGCAGGTGTGGCGTAGCGGCTCCTCATCTTGGCCTTCAGCTCGCGCCACTTGCGACGCAGTTTTCCGGAGGTATCGCTCTGTTCTTCCTGTCGTGGATAGATTCCTCGAGCAAGGGCTGATCAACACGATCATCTCAGTGACTATAAACACGCCTGAGTTGGTCACGTCACTCGTACCCTCATGGAGCTCCTTGTTGTAGCTCGAGTTGAGGAAGGCGCTGATGGCCACGTCCTCCTCCTGCTCATTATTCTGCTTCTCCTCCTGGTTGTTGTGATGTTGGTCCTTCTTCTGGCCCCGGGAGATACCTAGGTCGTACACATCCATCAGGAATCAAAAACGATCGTTCTTCACTCACTGATGGCGCTCCTTACCCGAACCAGTGATCTCAAGAATGAACTCCGCCGGATTCTGGCCTGGCTTGAGCTGCTTGCCGAGCGCCGATGTGAAGTAGTCCAGCATCACGGAGCACTCCCCCGGCCTCTCGCCGATCGGCCCAAAGTATGTCATGTACCCGCCTGAACCATACATGATGTCAATACTTGATTGAATGAAGTGAAGGATTGTGGCGGAATGAAGTAGCACCTTTCTTGAGAAGAAGCAGATGAGTGAACATTCCAAAGATGGTCGCCGATGGCTGGTGGATGGTGCACACAACAGGCGTGCCGCGCGCGGCGATGTTCTGCACGGCCTTCATCACGCGCTCCGCGCCGAAGGAGTCCAGTCCCGACGTCGGCTACAAGATCGACCAGGTATGCATCAGATGAGTCCATCCATTTCCCCAGCATTGACGAACGAAAAGAGAGGGAAGCGAACCTCATCAAGGAAGAGAATGGCTGGATCGGCAGCCATCTCCACGCCCATAGTGACGCGCTTGCGCTGATCAGCTGAGAGGCCGTCCTGAGCATTGTTGCCGATCACCATGTGTGCCTGCTTCTCGAGACCCAGAATGTTGATCAGGCTGCGCGCGTATTGCTTCTTCTGCTCCATAGGAATTATATGTGGCAAGCGACACTGGTACGCAACGATCACCGTCATCAGCACCATTGATATCAAGCCAAGCCACCACAGTGCTGCGTACGATGGCGCTGAACTCGATGGCTTCGAGTACAGTCTGCGACGGGTTATGGATGTCTTGCTGTTCCACGTAGCCGATGATGCGGTTGAGAGTGCTGTCGGCCTTACGTCCGTTGACTTGAATGTCACCTGTGATCTTGCCGCCGGTCTTACGCCGGGCAAGCACATCCATGAGGGTCGACTTGCCAGCTCCGGAGGCGCCCATGAGAGCGAGCATCATGCCGGGCTTGACGTAGCCGCTAACGTTATGAAGAAGCTGAAGTTCCTTCTTCTTGAAGACTTTCTTGCGCGAGGTGACCGAGTAGTTGAGATTGCTCCACGAGAGGTAGGCTCCTTCTGCAGCCATGCCATCTTGATGATATGTGAATGACGCCGTAGGTCGAGTCTGCAAAAGGCTGATGAAAGGTACCTTGATTCTTCTTGATCTTCTTGGTCTTCTTCTTAGAGTTCAGCTTGTCCTCCATCGCATCTTTCTTCACTTGTTGGATGTCAAACTCGGCCAGCTCTTGCTCATGGTCCATCTGCTTTTCCTTCATGCGAGGTGGCAAAGGAGGTACGTGGCTGAGTAGGAGTTAGATACGGCGACATCTCCCACAGGAATTTTGTGCCATCAGTACCGGATGAAACACAAGGCGAGGTACGCCATAACCGTCCAGAGAAGCCAGTAGACCACGATCACAGCCAGGCACACCCACTTGAACCAGTCGTAGTCCCACACGTCGAACGCGTTGACTGCGTAGGCTGTCCCGCTTGTGATGGGGCATGCTTGCTGGCCTGCCATCATTCGGAGTTAAAGAGGCTTGCCAGAGAGAATACGCCCATCACTTAGGAATGCGCAAGAGGGACAACATCATACCCGCGTAGCCCTGGGGATAAGGGTCCATAAAGTTGGGCACTGTGGGCGGCGGGCTGAGCTGGTCAGCCGAGCACACATAGGTCGAATCCCAGAACTCATTGGCCACTAGTCCTTGGAACCCGTAAATCTTGGTGGATGTGCGTCGCCATGGAAGTAAGTACGGAAGCAGCACCAAACTCAGGAGTATACAGCCACATACCGAAGGGCACATCCAGTAGAACCATATCCACCATCCGGGTATCTGGGTCTGTTGTTTTGGTCGAACGGGAGGTTGAGTGTCGTGAATGTATCTCGAGTTGAAGATGACAGAATAGATACCCGCGTGATGATGAATCCTCCAAAGAGGACGGCGAGGGCGGTGAGAACGGGCGAGACTCCCTGGCCAGCATTGAGGTCCGGTACAATACAAGCAATGAACCTGTTGAATGCGCGGGCCATCTGATGGATGATTCAGCTGAGTAAGAAGGATGGCTGACTTCTACTGTGCTACAGAGAACGACGTACAAAGTAGTAGGCGCCACAGAGCAAGAGGAAGTAGACAAACCGATCGCCGCCAGAGTTGAGACCGGTCATCCAGTATGTGATGCTGCAATACAGCACCGCCTCGATCACGGTCATCGGCACCTGGCACCGATTCCCGAGTCAATCATAAATTCTATCATCACAGTTCGGGAGAGCGATCAGCGGTGAAGCAGTACTTACTTCAGCGACGACTTGGGCGAGCAGGTATGGCAGAGGCTTGTAGTACTTGGACTCTCTCTGGTAGTAGTACACCGCTCGCTCGGCAAGGACCACAGGCAGAGCGCCGATGGCAGAGAAGGAGAAGTAGCCGATGATCGTGAACACCAGGCCTAGCTTGGTCCTCGCGTCGTCCTAGAGGTTGGGGTTGTTGAAGTACATGCGTGTCAGTGACAGGTGATGGAGAGCGAGTCACGGGAAGGGTGACCTGACCTGATGATTCCCGAGGCGGAGGAAGAGGGTGCCGGTGATGAGCGAGATGATGATGGCGCTGATGACACGCGAGCGATTCGTGGCCATGTCGCGCCACTCCTTGATCAAGGCACGCTTGGTTAACAGCCATAACTGCTTCAGCGATGACGCCGAGTACTCGGAGCTCGCCTCCAGGTGGTCTGGCTTGCTGTTATCCCCACTTGATGGTGGTGAGGAGGAGGTCGTTCGCCCGGTCATCTTCTCCAGCTCGCGCATGGTGCGCCGGTAGTACTCTGAGTTCTTGTACGCCTCCACGAACTCTGCCGGTGTGAGCCAGTGGAATCGGTCATCTTCATTGGTTGGTCCGCCTTTCTCCTCTTCGTCATCTGACGTTGCATCAGCCCTGTACTTGAGTGGACTGGCCACTGTACCGGCTCCGCTCTCTGCCACTTCCTCTGTTGGATGGGGGAGGTGGTGTTATCGATTACTTCATCATGCACATGTTGGAATGCATCATCATGCACATCATCATCATCATCATCATCATCATCATCATCATCATCATCATGCACAT
>CDEZ01023474.1:2453-39901 GCA_000826365.1 Acanthamoeba royreba
CTCTCTCTCTCTCTCTCTCTCTCTCTCTCTCTCTCTCTCTGTCTGTTTGTTTGTTCTGCCAATTGAACGTTGATTGTTTGCATGAACACAAGCGAATGATGACTGTGATGAGAACAGGCGCAATTGCAAAGAAGAACAAAACAAGCTGTGATGGTGAGCAACGTGGAAGCTCTCGTGCGGCTTGCCAAGCTTCTTCTTGTGTTCAGCATCGACTCCAACCTGTGCAAGGATTGGATCAGCCACATCTTTGATCTCATTGTACATTCCTCTCCATGCTTTCGAGCATCGTGACTGTGCTTGAGTTTAGCTTAACTGCTACTGTCGTACTGTGTGGCCCTACAGGTGAATGAGGATGTGCCAGCTGAGTTGCGCATTGTGTTGGTTGAGTACTTGGGAACGAGTGAGAACTCCACCGATCGACTTGGTTTGGTGCCTTTTCTTCTCGACCGTGTGACACTTGAGAAGGAGGACAAAGTGCGTGCTTGCATGCTGCTCGCTCTTGATTGCATGTACGTGAACAACGTGCACCGCCATTCAACTTTGTTTGCAGAGCCTCGACGACGCTAACATTTGAGAATGATAGTTTTTGCAATGCCTGGACGACGCTCATAGTTAACGACAGATCGAATGTGTGTTCCAACCTTGTGCACGACCCACTGATGAAGATTGTTTCACAAGCATGGCTGTCAGAACAAGAGCAGCAGACTGCTTCAGCTGAATTTGATGAAACACCATCGGCATCAATCAAGGCCGGTGTTGTGACAAGAGCAGTGCTTGGTAAGAGGACGATGCGTGCGACTTTGGTGATAAATCTCACTGTTGTTGTTGTTGTCGTCGTCGTCGTGTTGCAGCACTGGTGGCTCTGAGGCATGCAAAGGAGCTCGCGCATGCTGCACAGGTTCACGTTGTCGAGCTCTTGTATGATGATTCTCAAGTCGAGGCTGCATGGCAATCCATCGACGGTACACGTGCCCAACTCCTTTTAAACTCATACGCTGATCCCGTTCACTTCATGATGGGGATGATGGGGATGATGCAGGAGGCGAATCTCTTCGGAGTGTGAAGGCAAAGCAAGTGGCCATCAGTCAACTTGTATCGAGTCATGTCATATCTCATTTCCAAAGTGATGCTTCTGGAGGCGTTGTCTCTGGTCCGGATCTTGAATCGACATTGCCTTTCCACGAGGCACAGCGCTTTTCTCAGGTGCTTCGCTGGCCTTGCTGCTGCGACACTGTGTGCCTTTTTTGTTTGTGACTTATCATCAACGGTGTTTCGATGATGACCGGGAAGATGTTGTTCGAATCAAGCGACAAGTGGAGCAGAGATCTTGTGGACCAGCTTCTGATCAAGCTGAGTTCACTCAACAACGACAAGAACAACATCTCCATCGACGGAACGTACGTGTGATCGGTCGATCTGTGTGTGTGATTGTCCTTTGTTGACTGATTGGTGATGGCCAACTGAATGGACAGGAAGAGAGTGTTGGCGCTTGTTCTTGACGCTGTGTATCCGCTCTCTCTTCCGATGGGCACTTACCTGGACGACCTCGATCAAGTTGGTCAAGAGGTGGTCAAGAGGTTGGGTTTGGATTCGAGCTTGAATGGAATGTGGTCAGCCATCTCGACGTACGCAGCCGCGCATGCATGTGGTCTCGCCACGATGGCGAATGTTGACTGATGACACTGATCGACAAAAGGTGCAGCGAGGAAGATTCAAATAGCAAGAGTGATCAAGAAGACCAGAAAGAACCGTCAGATGAAGCAAGGATCAGTTTGTCAACTCTGAAGAGCAAAGGGCTGGCCTCTCGAGAAGGTCTGGTCAAGTTCATTCAAACTCCGATGCCAGCACACCTGCGCGGACGCAAATGGTATGGCGAGCAGAGTCTTGCATCTGTGGCAGCAAGTGTGTGTGTGTTGATGAGGATGGGATTTGTTGTTCAAGGTTGGCTCAGTTTGATGGTCTGTGGTTGGATGACTGGAGCGGCCTCCAAGGTATCCACCGCCATCATGCACATTATGCACATCATCATCACGATCACCAGCATCTCTCTCAGCTACGCCATCAAGTGCACATGCTGAATGATATTGGGCAACGTGTGCTTTTTATGCAGATGACCACATTCACGGACCAGATCTGATTAGAGGGCTCGCATCGACATGCTTCGAGCAGCAGATGCACTGGGTGCGAAAGACGATGGCTGTGATGAACTTCTCAGGTGCAACAATGCCTTGCCTTGGTTCACGGCACAACTGGCAGAGTTGTCCTCACTCACGATGAGCGGTTACGTGTGCCAGAAACAAAGATTTTCACAACGCAAGCGATGGTCAAGTGGATTGTCCATCTGTTGCAACATGAAGCTGTTCCCAACAAGCACATGCTCATCAAGGTACTGCCGATATCTCCAGCAACAAAACGACAACAACAGCATCACTGAGCATGGAAGTAGATCGTGGATTACCAAGTGGGAAGACACTCACGCGATCACCGAACTGAGTTACACACTGGATTCTACACTCCGTATAGTAGAAGCTCTCGTCTCCGTGCGCATGTGGTACGTTGAGGAATCTAGAGGCCCTTATTTGCTGGTAGAGTAACATTGTGTACGGTGTGTGTGGTGCAGGAAGAGCACTACCTGGAGTTCTTCTTGTCGCTCATGCATGAAGACAAGCACGATGTTGCGACACGGTTGCGAGGCATCTCGCTGGTGTCTGTACGTATGATTCTCAGTGCGCATTTACACGACAAGACTCCAACCGGCTCTCTCTCTCTCTCTCTCTCTCTCGCATACACACACACACACACACACACACACACACACACACACACACACACACACACACACACACACACCATCTCATCATCACACACGTTTGTCTACACAGATGTTTACTAAACGCTGGGAGACAAGTTTCCCGCATCTTGTTGCCATCTACAACGACGACGATGACCAGTCCTTGCTCATTCGTGCAGCCGCTCTGTCGGCCATGTCATTGCTGCTGGTTAAGCTCCCAAGAAAAGATGATGATGTAGAACGTTACGGCCCGAGAGTTGATCCAGTGGATGAGAAGAAGAGACCTGCACGAAAAACGGTGAAAGCCATTCTCAAACCATTCCTTCCTCAACCCTTGAGTACGCGACATGTCTCTTCAGTGTTCATAATCTTTCTTCACGTCCAACTGATCTTCTTCACGCGCCACTTAACTTTGTGGATGGTTAAACTTCACACATCATCATGATCAGGAGGCATGCAGTCTTTGCGTCAGCTGTCAGCTACAGCTCTTGTGCAAACACACGCAGATGCTTGCACTGTTGACCGTGTGCTTGCGTTGCCCAGCGAGCTGAGATCATTGTTAGGATCAATGGGCTTCTGGCAAACGAGACCATTCGTGCATTCTTCATCATCATTAAGTGACAAGCAGATGGAGGAGACGGGCGCGTGTGGATTCAACTTCATGAAGCTTCAAGCAGTGAAAGCCATGTGCCGTCTGATCGAACATAGCGGTACGCCCCTATTGGTGCCCAGGCTGAGATTGCCCGGAATGCATGATGATGTGGCGGAATACATACGAACAACAGCATTACCTGCGGAACGGGCAATCATCATGGAGGTGCTTGCGGACAGTGTGGTTCATCCCGCGCGCTACTGGCCACCTCGACGCCTTTGCGAGCTCGAATACGCCAGCGCAGCACGCGATGACGCCGGAACTGTTGGGACTCATTGGGCTCACATGCACGAAGAAACCGATGCCGATACGTTCCACCGTCCATCTCTTCTTCTCGACCGACGTGATCTCGCGCTTTGCCTTCTCATGGCGCATGACATTTTCAATGAGGCACTGAGGAAGAGGCTGCAGGATGGAATCATCGAGAGGCTAACCAGCAACTCACCAACCTCTCGTACGTTGTGGGCGATTTAAAAATGCATTCATGGATGGAAGGATTGGAACTCTCACTACTTATGATGTGCATGATGCTGATGATGTGCATGATGGTTGATATTATTCAGGTGAGGAAGCCCTCGCTCTTGCACGCAATCTGCTCGACCTTGTGCTTGTCCGGAAACATCATGGTCGCTATGATTTTCATCGGCCAGAGCAACCGTCAAGCCAAGTTATGGTGAAGTATGTTGAAGCCATTGTCAAGTAAGATCAACCAACTTCATGTGTGTGTGCTCCATATGGAGGCTTACCAGGCTTGTACTGATGATTGTTGATTGATGATGTGGTTGGTGGTGCAGGTGTGATGCCATTTGGAAGGATGACCACAATGATGAACCACTGCAACAGGACCTCAAGGATCTTTTGGCATCTCCCAGGCCGCGTACTACGTCACGTTCCGACCTTCTTAGTTATCTTTCTCAATACCGAAAGGAAGGGCCATCTTCTTCCTGATCCATCCGGCATGGTAACCAACCTTTCTCAGGGAGAATCCAGAACTTCAGCAAGCATGTTACATCATTGATCAATGTCGTGCATATGCCCACGTTCAGGGTCAGTGGCTGACTGAGTGTATATTGATTGACAACAGAAGAAGATATGCTATAGACAGTCAGGTGATCACGACTAACAGCACTTGGCAGGCAAGTCATGAGTGTGAGGACACCTCATTTGCGTGCCACAGCATTACTAGCTTCACGTGGCACGTTGCCTGCCTCGGAGAGGTTGTAACCGTGCTCGCTGCTTGCTGAGCCCTCACGCACGTCCAGTTTCATGTTCCTGTTCATCATCACCAACCATCATCATATCGTCATCAAACAGAAGCATGTTTGTTGAAGGGGATGAGGACAACAGTACCAGGGAATGAATGTGGTCTTGTTTCCTGCTGCCTCGACGATCTCGCGCATAGCACGCATGATGGCCAGCTGCCGTGCCAGTTCCGTGTCAGCCTGCAGACGAGCTCCCTTGGCCCTCTGCTCCGCTGTGTACAGTTCTGCATCAGCTTTGATGCGAGCTTCCTGTGCCAGACCTGCATCCACCATCATCACCCAACCACGCACATGCCCACCATTCAGTATCTCCATCGGAACCAAAGTGGCGTGTGGCTGTGGATCATACCTTGAGCCTTTTGAATGCCTGTCTGGGCCTGAGCGGCGATGTTGGCACGATTGGAAGCCGTCTGCAGCTTGTTGGATGCTCTCTGAGCGAGCAGATCGCGAAGAGTTGCATCGTGGAACTCTAACTTCTCGATCTGCATGTCCATCAACACCAGTCCCCATGACAGCACGTAGTCCTGTTACACCCACACCAATTCATCAGTCAATCCCCATCATCATGGTGTCCTCGCCAGTGTGTGAGGGTGGTGGGGTGGCACCTTGAGCTCATTCATGAAGGCTTCACGCACAACATCACTGAACAGAGTCGAAGGCTCCACTTCCAACTCCATCTCCTTGCCCTTGCTCATGTTCTTCTTTGTCTTCTTCGTTCTCTTCTTGTTGTGGGTCTTCTTGCCGCCTTCGTCAAGCTCCACATCGTCATCATCGTCGTCGTCATTGGCTCCATCTCCGGGAAGGTTGATGTACAAGGCGTCAGTCTTGTTGGATGGAAGAGTGGGAGCAATCTCATCGATAGAATGATGAAGGAAGATCGAGGTCAAGGTCGCTTCGGCCTTCTGGAACAGAGCATCGGTCACGCTGTTCACATCCTGCATTCATCCATCCATCCATTCATTTTCACTGTCAGCCTCACCATCACGATCATCACCACTTGCACGTTGATGATGGGAAAGCTGACCCTGTAAGCACGGATGGGATCTTCGATCCTGTAAGTGATGATGGCCTTGACCATGATGGCGATGCCGTCGTTGGTGTTGACCTTGAGAGGCTCCAGTCTGGTCACCTGCTCCTGCACGGAGACAAACTCTTGGAAGCGAAAGGTCGGTGATGTCCTGATGTGCAGTCCTGGAGCAAGAATCTCCAACTTGCCCGTGTCATACGCGATACCAACCTGTCCTCCCCTCACCATGTCAGCCACTTGGTCATGCAGAGGACAACGCATGTTCATCATCATCATCATGATGGTGGATATGGTGAAACGCACCTGGCCTTCATTGACAAGCATGCGTTTGATGGGACCAAGTTCGACATAGGCAGCAGAGATGGCCTTGGCCTCTTGGAACACGTGAGGAGCCACCAGAATGTGCCTGCCTGGTTCAAGAATGACAGTCTCGCCATTCTTCCAGCTCAGACCAAGTTGACCCTGCATTCACAAGAGAGATTGTGTCATCGGTTAACTACTTGCGAGCAGAGTTAGCGCACGGACGGGATGGTACCTTCTTGATGGTGACGATGGTGAGTGGCCCGAACGTGATGAGATCCTCGTTGATCGACCTCTGCTCCACAAACTTGTGGAGCGGAGAGAGGAGAACGTAACGGCCCGGCCTGAGGATGACCGCCCGCCCGTTCAAGAGTGTGAGACCCATACGACCATCTTGAATCAGCTGCATCTTGTGCACCGCATAGGCCGCTCCTGTTGAATCGAGAAGAACAGAAGAGACAAGGTCAGGTCAGTAGGGTGGCATGCCATCACAGGTCGGAGATATACCAATGACGGTAGCACTAATGCTGGCGACAGCGAGTCCATGCAACGCGGAACGGGGAGTCTGCACGAATCCGAGCTTGTCTAGGGCGTCCAGCAGGCTGATGCGGTCATCCACTCGTGTGTCGGTGGAGAACGTGACGCCAGACAGGTCATCCATGCTTGTGGACGCTTCAAGCTTGCTCTCCTTTCTTCCCTTGTTCATCCTCGTGATATGTGTTGTGTGGTGAATGTAGTGGCCTGTGTGATGGATTTACTAATGCCTGTGTTTTGCTTTGACGCAGACAACAGAGCTGTGATGACTTAGTGACTTCACTCACCAGCCAGTAAAGCTTTTTATGTGGTGAACCAGAGCTGAAACGGCTCTGAGAAAAGGAGGAAGCAATATCTGTGTTTCCTTAAAAAGGTAACAACTAAAAGGCAGAAGGGTCAAAATGAATACTCGGCGGAATTTCATTTCGGGATATTCTTATTTTCTGTGGGCTTCTCTGGCCTTCTGGATTTTCTTCCGGCTTTCACTGTTGGGTGGTCAGCACAAGACTTTAATGCGCAGTTTTGGTCACTTCGGCCGAAGAGTGAACCTTTGGTGAGAGGCCAAGACGAGAGTCTTGGTCACTTCGGCCGAAGAGTCAATGAACCTTTGGTGAGGGAGTCTTGGCATCATCACGAGAGCACTGATCTGTACCTGTTCACCTCCTGCCTGTGAGAGCCACAGACCTGGGGAGGAACACATCAGCCAGTTGTTTTGACCCTTATACCAGGTGGCAGATAGGGTGCGGGCTGTTGAAGTGGGCGCAGTGAGATAGACTGTAGAGTTACTCTCCGTGACTTAGTCTCCTACTCAAAAACGTGCCAATGGGCCATTTCCTAAAACTTGCGTGCCCAATAGGAGAGATTCTACCATTCTGCAACTAAGAAGAATCACCAATATAAAAACCAGGGTAAAGAGTCTCTTTCTTCACTACAAGACAAACTAGAACAAGAAGAACAGGAAGAAGCAGAGGATGGCCAGCCAACAACAAAACAGTGAGAATATAGAAAGGAGTGGTGTAGTGGTCGTGGGTGCTGGCGCCATCGGCTGCTTCGTGGGCGGATGTCTCATCGCGCACCAGAGTGGCGCGCGGCAGCGGAAGGTGACGCTTGTCGGCCGACCCACACTCCAGGCGGCAGTGCGGGAGCATGGCGGCCTGTGTCTGGCCGGGCTGGGCTTTGAGCAAACCGGACCCGTTCGCCTGCCTCCTGAGTCTGTCCACATCGAGACCCAACTAGCGCAGGTAAAGTTGAGCAAACTTAAATATATAAATAAATAATAAATTACAATAACTACGTTAATATTAATATTAAATATATATACATAAAAGTGGCATTTTTATCTATTTAATTTGGTGAAAAAATGTTATTTTTGTTGTCTTAAAATCTTTTCTTCCCATTTTCTTTTAGTGTGAGTTGGAGGACGTGGGAATCGTACTGGTGGCAGTCAAGAGCAGCAGCACAGAGGAAGTGGCCAAGGAGCTGGCTTCACGTACGTAGAAAACCTCAGCCACCTGCAGCATTGCTGCTCGTTTTGGTGTGACGTTGATGGCTGATCGACATGAATGTACATTCCTTCAACAACTCGAAGTCAATCTCCACGAGTCCGTGATTGTGGTCAGCATGCAAAACGGAGTGGAGAATGCAAAGGTGCTGCAGAGACACTTGCCTGGTCACGTGGTCGTAGCATGTGTGGTCGGATTCAATGTCGTTTGGCATGACGGCGCCACATTCCATCGAGGTCTTCTTGATGCTTCTCGTCCCATTCTCACTTACGATAACGATCCGCTGACGCTTGCGCCATCGATGCAGGAACCAACACTCCTCTTGTCGTCGGAGCTCTGCGCGAAGCTGGGGCTAGTCGTGATGCTCGCTTGAGCGCAGCCGAGAGGAAGGTGGCGCAACTCTTCAACGAGGACGCGCGTATCACAACGAAGATATCCAGCAACGTGAGCCGCACGCAATGGACGAAGCTGGTGATGAATCTGAACAACGCTCTGGATGCTCTGTCAGACTGCTCCATCATGTACTCATTCCAGAGTGATGCGTTCCGATGGACGTTGGCAGCGTGTCAGGAGGAAGCCCTCCGCGTGTTCGCCGCACACGGGATTGAGCTTGAATCGATCGGGCTAATCATTCCTCAACTGTTCCCTCACTTCCTGCGCTTGCCCACGTGGATGTACGGCATCATCTCACCGCTTCGGATCACCAAAGAAGCTCGTGGATCCATGGTACGACGCGTCCGGTCTTGACTAGACCAGAGTGCACGCTGCAGAGGCTGACAATTCTTCTCCGATGCAGTGGCAAGACTTGGCAGCAGGACGTCTTACTGAAGTTGATCACCTGAATGGCGTGATTCAGCGCTTGGGCAAGTACGCATTCCGCCTAACACACGAGACAAAAGGTAGTGAGACACTGATCAGTTGCTTTTCACACACGTACAATCCTCTGCAGAGAGAAAGGCGTGCCCACACCAATCCACGATGCCGTAGTGGCTGCCATCAGAGAAGCCGAACAGAAGAAGGCCAGCCCACGCCTCTCACCAGAAGAGCTCTATCTGAAGATCGTTCAACGACCCTTCCACCGTACCTTCACTTCCGTCCTCATCCCCGTCGTGGCTCTACTCATTCCTGTATTGGCGATCTTCCTCCTTTTTGTTATTCTGTGGCTGCACTTCTGAACCATAAATTTTAGCTCCTATGCCAATATTCCCTGACCCATCTCAACTGGCCAACAGCAATGCAGGAGTAATGTGTTCAACTTGTACTCTTTCGTAAAAGTGAAGATACAGCTCTGATGTATAGAGGAGGTCTTGGAAGGAATCACGCCTAAAAGCACATGCGATGTACGAGCACAGGACCTGGATTATCAGGTTGAGTTCTTCATGAATGCGGCATTGTACACAAGGGGTGTGGAGGTTGTACCGAACTCATCATAGTCCTCTTTCATGATCCATCTGTTTTGGAAATCATCAGACGACGCCAGCATGGATCCTCCTCTCCAAGTCGCCAACACTGGATCGGCAGATCTGAACACTTGCATTCTCTCTCCTTTTACTAAGGTACTTCGTAAGCAACATACTAGTTTCAATGTGGCGCTTCCGCTGTTACCTGGAAGGGCCAGCGCATCGAGCTCAATCTGCAGCCGTTCAGTAAAGCCTGGCATTGCTGTTGAGCCGCCAACGGGCACGATGTTGCTTCGTAGCAAGGATCTTGTCCACCAACACTGTTAAGTACAGCAGCTCGCGATATGCAGTAGCAGTAGGCGCACGCACCTTGTCTCCTCTGGAGCATTGTTGATGGTACGCACGACAAGATCATGTACTCCGATCTCAACTCCTTCATTCTCCTCAGTGTCCGGTCTGAAGAGTACTTCAGCGCACTGAAAGCGTTCACTCGCGAGTTTCCACACAAGCTCTACCTCTTGCAAGAGTCAAACATTAGCTTCCATCCATTTGAGGATACTCAAATGGAGTAGGTGATGATCGATTACCATCTTTTGAAGCAGTTGGTGTTTCGAGGGGAAAGCCTGTACGGAAACAGCGCACTAGTTCATTGTGAGATGCAATCGTATCGATGCGATCGAGGAGCTCGTTAGGCAGACGATCAAGGTAGGTATTCATCAATGATCCCCACCTTGGTTCCCTGTGATCGCACACACACATCTAAGTCAGAATGTACATTCGATAGAAGAGATCACATTGATGACAACGTACTCGGGCTTGCGGGCGTAACTGGTCTGACGTCGTGCAATCTCCAAGTCAGCGGCGTAGTTTAGCGAACAGAAACTCAGCTGCTCCTTTGCCTCTGTAAGTCGATCAGGCCGTTAAAGTTCACTCCATGTGTGCATGAATGATGGCGCGAGCTCGTACCTCTCGCCCTCTCACGATATTGGAAGCTGGAGCGACAACCGTGAGACTTGACAATCATATCCAGGAGCACTTCGGTCAGCCCTTTTCCACTTGCTATGCCTTGGCTGTGTCCAATGCGAGGCAAACAGTGGCCTGTCTCAAGCGGATGAGCAACAATAGTCGTCACCTACAGAAGGGAAACTAGAAACACTACCTTGGTACACAGCAACGACGTCGGTCGTCCGTTCGCCGACGTCGACCACAATCCCCGAGGACTTTCCATTGGCCAGCAGTGCTAGAGCAGGCTGCATGGTGTACAAATGGTAGTGAACAAGGAGACATCAAGTTGATGTGGTATAGTCATACCGCATCTGCAATATAAAACGCTGGAGTGTTGAATCCTTCCATCATGATCTGGATACACTTTTCCCTGTTGACCCGCGGAGCGAAGCGCCAATCTGCCATCATCACGGGATGTTCTTCCGGACCGACTTCCATCTGCGTGAATGTATGTTGCCTAAGGCGGAAAGCTGAAGGTGAGCAAGCACCAGAGCGATGGGGGAAGAGAGAGCTCGCACCATATTCGCTCCATGTTGTCCCAGTTGGTGACAAGCCGGCCTTCCATCTGTTGCCAACATTCCTCGTTAGAAGACTTGCATGGTCCAGAGAGTAAGGTGGATGATTGATACGGGATAGCTGAGGCGTAGTATGCCACCCTTCGCGATAGCCTCTTCACCCACAAAGACTTTCGGGTTGAACGAGTGGCAGTGTCGTTGATGCCCAACGATACTTCGGAAGGAGTGGCGCGGTTTGTCCTCACCAGCGAACCCTGAGCAGGCGTCCACAAGTGTGATCAGCACAAACATTCTTCGATCAAGCTGAAGAACATACCAGTTCGAATCTGGAAGGCTCCGTTGTCGATCACGATGGCTGGGGGCGCAACACCTTCGTTGACATCGCCAACGGTCAACGAGGACGGTAGGTATGTATTCCCCATCACACCTGATCCTGTGCGATGCAATGGCTTGGCGCCCTTACACCGATCCGACACCGCCAAGCAGTCGGATTCCATGTCAATCCGAGCAGATCTCTCCCGTCTCTTGACACGAGCCAGAGCAAGGCATCGTCCATACCAGTCTAAGTTCCACGAAGAAAGAACAGAGGTTTCTTCCTGCTCGTCCCCGTGAGAAACAGACGATGCCCTACGTCGCCACAAAGAGCTTAACCGACACAGGCGATAAAGGGAGCGACATGATTGCATCACGTTGAGCAGGTCCTGTACTCCGAGAAGCTCGACAATGCGAGACATCACCTGGAACAAGAAACTCTGGTCACTTGCAAGCAGGTGTGATACTCGAATGCTAAGATGAGGATCGACGCACGATGGGAGGAAATGGCAGGATCGGGCACGCTTTCATGTGCATACGCTGAAGTTCAATGGCTTCAAGATAGGCTTCCACAAACCCGTTTGAATCTTTCCTTTCATAGCGCTCCTGATGACATCAACACCCATAGATGGTGATGGTGTCAGCACGCAGCCAGACTCGATATCGAGATTCCGTACCTCGGAGAGCTTGTAGAGTTCCACAATGCGAGTCCAGGCGTCTTCATCACTGCCTTGGATGGAATGCACTGAAAGAGGAGAATCTACTCTTTCGAAAATGAGCTCAGTGCGAAGAATGTACTTGACTCCTTGCATCACCGGCGCGCCCTGTAGTATAGAAATGAGGATAATCAAGGCTACTTACTCCATCCGCGGCAGATGAAACGATACCTCATGTAGAAGTTCGTGGCGGAAAACGAGAGCCGTGCCTGCCTTAGGAGCTACACTGCACACTACCTCATGCTTCTGCTGGCTCCTGTGAACACGAAGAATCTGAGCAAGCGGCAAGAGTGTGAGATGCACAGGTAGCGACTACCTTTCAATCCAGGATTCTGGCTGATCAGAGTAGAATGAGTGAGGCCGTAGGAAGTTGGTGTGACCTCCGATGCACGCCTTGTCTGCCGGCTCTGTCGTCGCGTCGTTGAGGTAGATTACAACGGTGAACATGGTTGCGCGCTTCTCACTAGGAACCCAAGGTCCATCCATGTGAGGACTGAAATGGCCACCTACACGCAAGCCATCATTATCCGTTCAACTGCATCACATCAAGAACCGGCGCGCCAGTACCAGGGTGGTATCTAGCGAACTTAAGACACTCATTGAACGCCACCGGGACCCATACGCCTTCGGTTCCAGGACCCATTGGTAGACCCACAGCATCTGCACACAATCAGCGCCGATTGGTAAGCATCAGCACCTACATTCTCATGGTACATGAACGCACCAGTGGGAACCAGCAGCGGCAAAAGCCGACCAAACAGCGTCTGCACCACATCAGGCGCCAGCGTCATCAAGCGATCACTGGATCTGTACTTGGGTGGGAACTCGCCGGCGACATCCCGATGTCGCCATCGTCGTGGGCGGAGCTGACCGATCCCAACGGTTGCATGTGGGCTGAGTCCAGTTGAGTTACATAGAATGCACATTCTTCTTTACTCAGAAAGTCCTCCACAAGGAATCCCGGAAGCTGCTGATTTGCTGCCAACTCTTGCCTTTGGCGTTGTTGCTGATTCCCTGCATTGTTGTCATTTTAATGTTATTTTCTTTATTTTAAAAGATGGAAATAGAAATATGTTTTCAATAGAGTTCGTAAGGTCAAGGGATGGTACAAGAGTCCTCTTGTAAAGTAGGTGGGTGACACAGAGGTGGAAACTTGGAGGTTGGTTGGTGGTGACCTTGTGCTTCCATTCCTCTTTATCAAATTTAATTCATAAAATTTGGTGCCGAACTAAATTTGTTGCTTTGCTGAAACGATTTTGGAATTTTATGGATATTTTTAAAATTTTGATTAGAATTTTCGAAATCGTTTCATGTCGAACCCCAGCTTCGTCGCGAAATTCTTCGTTCTTTTCGTGCCCGTGCTCGCGATTGTTCACACTCACTCATCACTGGCTACACTATTCACACCTTCACTACGGTCTTTTTTGACAGCGTCCGCGTGAGAGGACACTCACACTCAAGTGGAGAAGGTACGACTCGTACCTTCGATACACAGCAGCACGCCGACGCGCAGCCATCTCAGGCAAAGTTGTAACGGAACACTTCTCCCACTCTGTCAGGCCGGAAGCACTTGTAAACAGAAGGAGAAGCTCGCTGAAGAACCTCGTTCTGGTCAGTCCACCATCAAGAAGGCTCTATACGATACCCACCCGATATCGTCACACATCGTGTAGGTTTGGCTGCGTTGCGCTTCAGTTCTGCGTTGTCCATTCATCTTGCGATCTTACTCCGATTAAATGAACCAGGTTTACCGGGTACCCGAACAGCTTCATGGAGGATGTCAGCAGGCCAGGGAGGCCGTTAGCGGCAGGACGAGCACGCGAGATGCGACGAGCAAGCTGGGGCCGCCGCGAGCGAATAGTCGACAGCCTCGCAGTGCTCCTCCGTGCTGAGCGAGAGCGCAAGAAGCGGTTAGAGTGGTACCTCGGCCAGCTGTTGTTGGAACAGCACGACATCCTGGCTGGCGCGTCGACAGTAAGCGAGGTATCGGCGAGAGCCCACCGCAACCTCACCGTTTACATGCGTCCTCAAATGTCATCTGATGAAGTGCAAGAAGAGTACGGCGCTTCGTTGGCGTATTCATCGACGTCGATACCGCAAGGTGAGTGTTACCCGAGCGACAGGGCTGATTACACCTCCAAAGAGAAGCGCAACGATCAGAACCTGACACCCGATAATGTTAACTCACAAGAGAACCTCAAGCCAGCTGACCAGAAAGATGCATACCTGCCCAGCAGTGCTGCCACCATGCATGACTCAGCAACTCAGCTAGCTGTCGACGAGGATCATAATGGGAAGCTCGAGCGGTTGGCACAAAAGCACTGCTGGAAGCGTAAGCGAGATGTCATTGCGGAGGAGGCAGCTGGCAGTATCGCTGACGAGATCACACTCGATAAGCAGTACAATTCGACCTCCAAGCCTGCTCGCAGGCGAGCATGTACAACCGTGTCCATCAACGAAGCATCAGCGGACGCTTTCGCGCTCTGGTTCGGACTGACCGTAGAAGAATTCATCCGTCGAGAAGAGGAGACCGCCATCGCCCTGCCTACCTGCCCACCATCTTCCGCCCTCCTGTCGCCCTTAACCTCTCCGCTGTCTTCTCCTTCTCTCTAACTTCACTTGTTGGTGGTCAGATGACAGCACATCAATGAAGCTAAGAACGCCAATAGAAGAGAAAGGAGTGTACTCAAGCAAGGGAAGAAATTATAGTGTAACGAGTCCTCTGTACAAGTGCCACTCTCTTACGCCGCTCTCGGTCATTTGATGCCTGCTGGCTCCAGGCTATCGATACACACTAGTGACCGAGCCTTCGTCTGCGAGGCTGATTGAGCGAAGTGCGATCGTAGCTGAAGGCTGATTCCAGAAGCTCACGCAGATTACGAACGAGGGTATCTCGCATGCTTCTGAGACGATCGCTCTTGGAGTAGACGAACCAGAAAAGAGTCATAACACCCACAAGGAGGCCGTAGTAGTACAGCAGCATTGCTTGACGCCATCGCCCAGTGAAAGGGGAGAAGATAGTAGAAAGGAAGCTTTGCCGTTCACCTCGAATCAGTCCCCAGAAACCGCTTCCGCTCCTTACGATGGTAGATTGGCCATTGTCTCCTCCACCAATCCCTGTGTGTTTCGATGTGCTTGAAGATGACGACGACGAGGATGAGCAAAATTGTTGGGAGCGCCGCTGGTGTCCCTCGACTACATCTTCTGCCTCGTCGTCATCGTTATCTTGCCTAACACCTGATTGCCGTAAATCTTCCTCGCCATCAATACCGTTCTCAACGTCGTTCTCCACTCCCTCCTCATCTTCACCTATTCGAGAGCTGTCATTCTGCCGCAAACTTCCGAGTGCATTCGCATCGGCTTCCTCCTCAATCACTACGGCAGTGTTTGTTACCCCGTCTCGTCGAGCTCGTGCCATGGCTGTTCGTTGATTCTCTTCCTCTTCTCCTCTGTCAACTTCTCGTTTCAAACCCTGTCACAAAGCGCTAATTTAAGGCAAGTCACGACTGGGAAAAGGTTGAGGGGACAATACAGCTATAAACTGCGGCGGCAGTGTAGACTGCACTGAATAGAGAAACAGTCGTGCTTCGCTAAACTGCTTCATTGGAAGCAAAATGTTGGCGATGTACAGCTCCACCAGGGTGCTCTGCTGCTGTGTAGTTAGCTCTACACTCTTTTCCTTGCCCTACGGGTAGCAGACGGATTAGATAGCGAGAATACAATCCAGTCAACAAAGTACTGATCGTGCCTTCTCAGATGGCTTTGGTGAGGCAAAGTATTGCCGAACCAGATGTCGAGCAAGTGCATAGTTCTCTAGAGAGACCTCCAAGTTGATCCTTTACCATGGCCGTCAGTGAAATCGAAACAAAGGACATCAAGTCGTGTGTGGAAAGTCGCACATAAGCAGAAACACTTGATACGGAATGGAGTGCACGTCTTGTTCCTGAATGTGATGAGGGTGGCCACTTGCTTGCTGCCGTGCATCCGTCGTAGCGTGTGGATGCTCAACGTCACTAGCGTAGAACCATCGCACGAAGGGCGTGACCTCTGTCTGACGCTTTAGCTCAAAAAGTATCTGAATGAGCAGGATGACCAGCCGCATGGCTGCCTCCTCTTCCTCGGCATCACGGAACCGACGCTGACCGAACCGACCGCCTTTCGCCACCGTCACACCGGACGGCGCCTTGGTCTTATCCATCAAGACCTGCTTCAATCGTGCCAGCTTAGCGTTCGCACCGAGGCCGTCTGTCGATGACCCACCGTGCTGCTCTCCATCGACAAGATCTTCCTGCAGACTGCCCAGCGGTCCATTGGAAGCTGTGTGCCGTCCTGCCGCGCCGTGCGCATACACATCGCCATCGATGACGGCCTGTGTTCATATTCACGCGTGATCTGGTCAGAGAGAAGCATTCCTCATCTCATCTCTTACATTGAATTTCTCGTGTAGTGCCATAATGTCGAATTAAAGTCTTTGGGAACCTTGCTAATCCCGCTACAAAATGGAATAATTTGATATTTGTTATAACCTCAAGAATACTTTAGTATATTTTTGAATATTTTAAAATATTTTGGAAAAAGTTGATCTCGACATGATGGCGAGGGATTATTAACATGTACATTTTTGCGAAGAGTATCTTCGATTTTTTGCTTGAGAGGCGAAGGGCGCCCTGCAATCCACTGCAGAGCCGTGTGACACACGTTGTAGGCCTCGTCGAAACGAGACAACAGGAACAGGTTCTCCGCTTCCTCTTCGACTTCCCTCAGAGCGGTCCTCCGCTCATCGCAGGCCGCCATCTCCAGGCCTTCTTCCAAAGAAAAACCTTTATTCTTGATTTTCTTTGATGACGTCAGAAATGAAAAAAAGAAATTCAAAGTTGATTGATGTAAGGTGGCGCCGGACGTATTACTTGTTCTGGTAGTCTTCTTCTATTGGGCAGAGGCAGGCGCGCCAAAAAAGGTCAAACGTATGAAAAGCTGCCAAATGCGAGTTTTCTTTTCAACTTGACGCCTCCACTTAGCATCTGCATGGCTGCTCTTCCATTCGTTCCCGTTGCCCTGCCCACGAATGTCCCTGCCGCCATCACGCGTCCTCCGGCACCCCAGGCCCCTCCGACCACACAGGACGTGGTAGCCGCCGCAGAGTACTCGGGCAGGGTTAAGATGCTTCACTTGAGCTGCCCTGGGATGGTAACGCAGGCAGCTTACGTCGACGCCGTGATGTACGAGCATTCTATCATATCCCAGCACGGTACTCCTTGTCACCATTCGTCTGGATAACCGTCCGTGTTCTATCTGACATGAGGTGCATCGTGATGGAAATCAGTTCGCGCTGTGGCAGCTCCAGCATGGTTCACTGCCTGGGCCGTTCCCCAAGCCACCCAAGATGCTGTTCTGACAACACAAGTTGCCGCGCTGACAACACAATTGGCTGAGCTGTCAACGCAAGCGGCGGCGCTGACAACCCGGTACGACAGCATGAGCGGCTACACGGGTGGCATTCACTAATACTCTCGTCTTTAACCGCCAGGATTGACCAATGCTCTGCCCGCCAGGTGAATGCGCAGGCAACACGTTCAGGTGACTATCTGGCTGAGGTTCCCTCCGACGATGGCGATGTCATTCCTGCAACATTCCCAGCAACAAGAGGCGAACTTGGCAACCTGACCGATGGGGAGTGCAACACCCTGCTGAACTACTAAGGCTTGCACATGCCAGCAGGCGCAACTGCCTCGCAAAAGCGTTCCGCCATTGCAAGCCACATCGGAGTACCCAGTCTTCATTTTGGTTGATTCCCTACTTGCTTGCAGTGCGGCTCCGCCATCTCGTACGGTCGCAGATGAAGTTCTTCTGTAGCAGTGTGGACTTAGCATATAGTTTCAGTCTTTAATCTTTGGCAATCGGTGTAGAATCGTGATGAGCGGAGGACTGCACTGAGGGAAGTGGAAGAGGAACTCATTTCAATGAGGCCATAACCCCGAGGCCATCACCATCTCTGATCCTGTTCTCTGATGACGTCAGCGACACAGATATGGAAATAGGCAATTCCCAGCACGCTGTGTTGGTGCATCTGGAACTACTTGCTTTTGGCCAAGGAGACGGATAGGATAGGAACATAATGTACATGCCTTGTTTCATCTGCTCCATTTCCTTCCCCCTCACAGGAGCGAAACGATAGCCATGGCTACCCCTCTGGAGACCTCTCAAAACAAGCAGGATAGCACGGGGAGGATTCACGCCGGGCAGCAGATGTTGATGTGGACTTGAGACCCAACACGGACCAGCATGGTACCACCTTGAGGGGACGGGATGGCTCTACTTATCCATGTTTATCAAAGTGTTATCTCTTGATGGAGAAACAGTAGGCTCATGATCCTCCTGTCTGGTTCACTGCCTAGACTCAGTAACAACTCAAATGGCTGATCTTACAACCACAATGGCTGCGCTGAGACTGAGCGAGTGGACATCATGTACGCTGCACAAGGATTGCTGACTCCCTTGACAATGGCTGCCATTACCTGACTCCTCATCACATCCTAGCGTGGACTAATTCAACGCCCGCCTGACCAACATGCGTATGTGCGATCGTCGTCATCACGAATACCTTGCTGATGGTAAATAGAGTTGGGCTTCTGTAACTGCAGTTTGGGTTGAGGTTCAACGTTCATAGTGCAGACTCCCTTGTCATCTCACGTTCTCCTTCTATTGAAGTATTTCATCCCTCTTACAGCACGCGCTTGACCTCGAAGAAGGACTTGATGGAATAGATCTGATAGGCACACACGGCAATCAGAACTACGGCCTCCATCAGGCTGAACGTCAGGACGCGCGAGTTGGTGCTCTCCGCAGTGTCTCTGCTTGCCATCTCACGGTTCTTCAGGTACGTCTGTACGCCACGCACAGGTGAGTTCGTGCCGGGCCTTGGAAAAGACGTCAACCACCATATAGGAATCATGCGTACCTGTCCATTCTTCACCTCCTCCACGCCCTGAGAGACCTGACGGATCTCAGCTTCAAGCGGCTCCAGAGCCATAGCGGGACCCTTGGAAGGCGCCTTGCCGACAATGACGACCATGCTCACCGTCTTCGGTGTGAGCGTCGACATGCGATTGCTGAAGCAGATCTGATAGTCACCGCGGTCGCTCTCCGCCGAGAAGGCAAAGCTGCCCTCGGTCTCACGCTCAGCGTCGTAGATCATGCGGCGGTCGGGATCATACATCGTGACGTCCACGTCGAGGAAACCACCTGTCGTTATCGTCATCAGCCAACAATTTCTCGTAGCAAACCAAAACTCACAAAAATTGTAATCATTTTATTTTTTTTACGAAATTACTTACATTTTTTCATTTCAAAAAGAATAAATTGAAATAGGAAAATGCTTTTAATATTTGTGGTGGGAGGTCGTACCCTTGATGACTTGGTAGCGGATGTTGACGGGGGCACCGTGCGGGACTCGCTCGTAGAAGCACTCGACCCGATGTGCGTCAACTGCGCCCGATAGATCAATTGATGAGGGTATCAAATGAAAAAAATCTAGACTGGGTATACCTTCAAATGTGAAGCCCCTAGCGGATGGCAGCGAGGCAACGGCCAGCATCATAACGACAGCGCACACAACGGCGCCCCAACCCGCGCTCATGGAAATCATCGCAGTACTCGCCCTCTTGGTAATCTTTGAGTCCTTCCTATGCGAATAACAATCAAGATCGATCACTCGCTTTTTTTTCGCTTTTCGTTCTTTGGTTGATGACGTAAGCACCAGTAGCAATTGCCAAAATTTGAAAACGTTTCGGAAAGTACAAAAAATTTAGCAAATTCCGATTTGTGTAAGTTGTAGGTGTGCACCTTTCCGTGCATCCAGATGTGCTTACTACACTGTATTTGATAACTTGCGCACAACCTGCAGTCTCTCTGCTATCTCACTTGGAAGACAACCACAAACGATTTACCTTTGAATCGATGAGAGCATAGGTGCTATGTGACGTGGGTGAATGCAGTCTCGTCGATCAGAGTATAAATGTGGAACCCGAGGGCGCTGATGAATCAGGCAGATCGCGACGGCGAAGCATGGGTACTTGGCTGTGATGAACAATGCGCACTTGGCATGGTTGCTGAAGCCAAGGCTCACCGTCGACTTGCATAGGCACGGCCTCTTCTTTCAGTGTCAAACTTACCTGCGGACATCAGGCGTTGTTAGCAAATAAATCACCTTGGGAGGGCATGAGTTTCGGAGTGGTACTTCTCTGCCTTGCGCCAGCTGAATCGGTCCCCCGCTGATAAGTGTTTGCTTGGCTTTTATCATTCCCTTAGTATCAATAATGGAGACATATCAGCAATGGGCTCGAGAAGAAAACACGCAAAAGGCAAAGTACAAGATGAGCTGCTCCTTTGAGGCCGACTACCTCTAGCATCTTGTCGCTATGCGAAAGTGTCTTGAATCCCTGCAAGGATGAACGATGTTGAAGGCGTAAGCTACCCGATACAGAAAGGAGATGAAAGTATTCGATACCTCGCCAGGAGGATCCCACAAGTTGGTTCCGCCAGCCCAGCTGGGTAGATTTGTGACTATGACTCCCTCTACAGACGAGGGGATTGGTATCTCAACTCCGTCCACTTCCAGAGTCAAGTTTTTGCTCAGGCCAGCACATCCATCAAACAATGCTGCAGCGCCAAGTTCGAAGTATCTAAATGTTGAGAAGCGGTCAGGAGGTCGTCAAGAATCAGAGAAGCAGGCCGAGGGATCCAGTACTTGAGCTTGTTCACACCTCGGCTTGTGAATCTCTCCGGTCGACTTTCTCGAGCAAGATGGAATTCTAGCGCCACTTTGGCATCAATACCTATGGGAGACACTCTAAGTTGTAAGTAAACGCGCGGTAACAATAACTGTATAACGAAGCTTACCGACGCTGAAATAGTTGTTGGCGATGTAGATCTTTTGTAACTGTTCATCAGGAAGGTCTTCAGCGAGATCAAGACTATCGAGTTCCTTATCAGAGTCCCGATGTTGGGTGCGCGTGACGGTGATGCGCCACCGATCCAACAGCACCGTGTGGGCGCGTTCAATTTCCTCAAGGATCTCTTCTAAGTCCTCGCCATCGTACCTTCACCAATGCTTTAGAAACAGTGCTATCGAGGGAATGACGAAAGTGAACATACCCTCCACCCCAGCCAAGCGAACGAGCCAAGTCATTACCAGTGCCAAGAGGAAGCACAGCAACCTAATTGACCTTGATACTTAGAATAGATAAGGTATCTAAGGTATTTGGACTAGCGCACGTACAGAAGGCATTCGTTCAACAGGCCAGCCAGTCTTGTCGAGTTCAGAACAAATCCATCCAATAGTACCGTCTCCACCACAACCCAGAATGGCAAAGTTACGTCCAGCTTCAATCAAAGCACCAAAGGTTTCCAAGCTGGAAGTGAAAGTAGGCGTCAACGTGCTGTTCGAGTACTATAAGCTCAAGATCGTACCCAGGCCCGGGACCACCATTACGGAGGTCAAAGATCTGCAATGGATTGATAAGCGACTTGAGACCCCGGATTATGATCTCTCCTTGTTGCCCGCCAGATCTGGGGTTGATGAACACCAGTAAAGGACGTTGGCATGTCAAAGGAAGGTGTCCAGGATTGATCTGGAGGAACAGTCGATCAGTGAAGATACACATTATGTGCATCGATTGGAGAAGAGTAAGCCACCTTCCAATTAATGTGAGGCTTAGACGCGTCCACGTATGGAGAAATGCAAAACGGTGGTACGATGATATCAGCACGCTTGCCGAAAGTGCATGCTGCATATACTAAGCGACGACATTCTGAGTGGACCTGAACGTGTATTGGTTAAGATAAGACTACCCGCCAAAAGAGTGGAAGTTTGCGCACCATGCCCTTACACCAGTGGCACCGATAGCCTGACATTTTGCTCCCTTTTTTGCAACAGAACGAATGAGTCGGACCTCAGTAGATGACAAAGCGTGAGCAAGATTGCCTACCTGAGCTGATGGCTTCCGCACAGAACATGCAGATGGCACTGGAGGGCAGATTTCCTTCGACCCAGTGATGAGGCTGGTAGATGGCAGGTAGTTGGGCAGCCGGTGATGCTTGATCCTTTTCCCATTCTTCTTCTCCAGATGAAACTCGTCGACCCATTCGCTCTTGTTTTGCCTTCGGTTTTGATCGGCGCGACCGAGTGCGCTTGGGTTTCTTAGGCTCTGGTGCTGGTTGACTTTCGGCGACAGGTGCCTCTGCTTCCTCATTACCCTTAGCTTCCTCTGGCATTGGTTTGTTTCGGCTATCGGTAGAAGATAGAGATTCAACGACGTCTTCAGGAAGAGGTACTGTTTCGGGTACGTCCTCCATTTCCGTGGCCTTCTATTAGTTATCAGTATCAGCAGCACGAACCCCAAACACGCTTTCATGAGCCTGTTACCTCGATTTGTGGGAGAAAAGGAATCACGCAGTTGGTCTGGGCCTTTTGCTTGCACTCTATGTGTGACATATACCCACACACTGAAAATTAACCAGCAGAACATAGGTAAGCCTGATCGCTTAGCCTGTAATAGACACGAAGGAGGGACAACCAACGCACTGCAGGCCGCCTAAAGCGTTGAGGATACTACGCCTGCACACATTGCAGTACGCGATGTCGCCCACCAGAAGGCCCTTGGTGTATAAATCAATGGTGGCAAACTCATGTACGCCCTTTTATACAACGGCACGCAAGTTAGTGACGAGCATAACAGTAACAGTTGCTGATCAGGACTGTACAGGAGCAGCGAGGCCTGGAACGGGCGGATGAGCGGTGGTCTCCTTGCACGTCTTGATCGTCTTCTCCTCGCACTCGTAATGGCACTTGTACCTGCATTCTATGTATGCATGCACTGTCAGAAAGCGCTGTGCGTGTATACCAGTACCTGCTGCTCTTCAAAAGCAAGCTAACAAAGAGACACAAGGCGTGGCCAGTTAGCCGCCATGAGCATGCTCACCTGTGCAGGACAGTCCTTGTTTCCCAATGAGACCCCATATCATCAGACCGCAATGATCACAGTGGCTTGGCTTGTTGAACCGCGTCGGTACGAGCACATGACCACCCACTGCACCAGCAGTGAGGAGTCTCTATATTTCAGTGAAGAAACCAAGGCACTGATAATTTTTATAACTTTTGTTTTATTTTTATTTGAACCAGTCTAGTCTCCACAAAAACTGACTGTTCCAATATATAAAAATAGCTTATTTAAAAACTCTGCTTATGATAAAAGAATTAATAAATAAGAAATGTTGAATTGAGTTTTGAGAGTATTACACAGGGAAGAACCAACCTTGAGGGCCACTAGGGTCACGGTCCGGTCTTTCTTCGGCGAGGAAGAAAGTTTTGATGGCGTCCATGTGTCGCTGTTGTGGTTCTTTTTTTAAAGCACAGATATGCGCAAGCATCATTCTTCAGCTGACGTGGCAAGGAATGCGAAAAATGACCCGAATGTTTGATTGTCGACACATTTTCCAATACCGTATTTCAAGAAATGGGTGCAGTTTCGCTCCACGACGCGCTTGACAGGTTGTGCCCGACGGGGCATAACTGACAGGCTGGCGTCTCCCGCGGTACGCCGAGAAATGGCCCTCCTCAGCCGAGCGGCAGTTGAACGCGCTCACTCAAGGGTGGATCCAACTGTACGCGAGCACCCCCGCTCCCTTGCGGGTGCGGCCATGGTTGGAATTGGCACACAACAATCCCTCCCTTACCCACTGGCCAGTGGTGTACGTGGCGGAATCCGTTGAGCTGCCAGGGTCTGCTGCAAGTGGGTCTTGTTTTCGCTCTGGGAGAGCCTGCCCACAGCATTACTAGTACGCCACTCTAGAGCGTAAATGGAGAAACTGCAGAACTGGAGCAAAGAGAGCCCAACGACTGGCTGAGGGGAAGACGTCGAGCGTGCGAGCCCAGTGGAAGATATAGAAGGATGGGAAGCATACCAGACCCCGAGCTTGTCCACCCGGGTGCGCGACAAGATCATTGCCCTGTACACGCCAACCCGCTCTGTTGTCGCCTCGGACAAATCGGAGTTTACCATTCCAAAATATTATTGGCGGAGAAAACTCGGAGCACCAAAAATACGCCGTCCGATTGGCCGGATGATTTTGTCCGCAACAGCCAGAAACCTTCGGCTCACCCCTCCTTATCCACCTTCCTCAGGGAACCTCATCTCTCCCTCTTC
Source organism: Acanthamoeba royreba (assembly GCA_000826365.1). NCBI lineage: Eukaryota > Discosea > Longamoebia > Acanthamoebidae > Acanthamoeba > Acanthamoeba royreba. The sequence continues at coordinate 26,673 of CDEZ01023474.1, forward strand.
CCACATCCGCCACACACCAGGTCCAAACCAGCCACACACCACGGCAATCGGGGTTATTCATCACAGCCACCGGCTGCGTCACACACCTCTCGTTGTCCAACTTCACACACCCATCAGGGCCCATATTCCTCTCCTCAGGTCTTGGTGACGTTAGAACAAGATGGCGTTTGGGACCTTCTCACGGTGTACGTCCTATCCTCCCGGTCTGGGCTGTCCTATCTCTGCTTCTGTTCCTTCTCTCCGTCTCCCCGAGGCTGTGTCTGTCTATCCTTGTCTTGTTCTCCTTATCCCTTATCCCACCTTATCGTTTCCTTCTTCCTCTTTCCCTTCTTCTTCCTCTTCCACTTTTTTCTTCCCCATTCTTCTTCTTCTTTTCTTCGTCGTCTTCTTCGTCTTCTTCTTCTTCTTCTTATGCTACTGCTGCTTCGGATTTCCCCGCTGGTTGCGAGACCAAGTCCGGGATAGTACGGCGAAGATAATAGCCGACGGGTGATGATGATAGTGGTTTAGGAAAGTTGAACAGTCTCCCGGATCGATATTGCGTTGGTCGATATTCTTGTCGTCAAACTACCTAGGGCGCGAATGGGGCCATCATTCTAACCCTAAGTCTCTCTTGTCCCGCATCTCATGACCAGTCGCAGCGAACACGGCTCTCTTGCTGTTGGTGATCACCACCTTGATGCTGGCGACGATGACCTCGGTTGGAGGCCAGTCCTGCAGCACACACTTCTCCAGCTCGCCGTTGACCAACTACAAGTGTGATGTCATCTTGGACAGCTCCACCACCATTTTCCTGGCGGCCAACCAGACTTATCAGATGGTACGTGCGACCGAGATCACTGGCCGTTGACGATGCAAACGATGATGATGACATGTTTTCCTATTCTTGGGTATACCTGTAGGTCGATGCGTCCGCCGGTGCGAACACGAGGCTCTTCGGTGCCTTCGTACCGCCACGATGTCGTGTTGCCGCCATCCGATTCATCTGTCTCGGTTCGTTCCTCAAGTGTGACACTTCGTCCGGCAGCCTCAAACGTACGTCTTCTCTTTTTCTCCGTTGTTGATCCCAAGAGGTCAGTCACATGTGAGTGACGTTCTCTCTTCTTCCTCTTGTATGTAGTGTATCCACCCTGTCGCTCCACATGCGAGGAGATGATCTTGGAATGTGCGGAGACGGCGGCCCTGCTCGGGGTAAGCTCCCTTCTGCCGAACTGCGACATGATCTCCAACGCCACGGGAACGCCCGTCCCTGCCTTCCCGCCCGATGGTACCCAGTGTGTGCCTGGCCCCTCTATTGACAGCACTGGTACTTAAACATTTCCTTTGGTTGTCCATGCTGCGTTACACTGCAATTAAGATACCTAATTTGCTCATTTTTCGGATCTAGTGATTGCCTATTCGCAGGCGGACTGTCCCTACCCCCTCGTCTACGACCCCCACGGCACTGTCGGCGACTCGTTGGATATGTGCAAGCAGAAGTGTCGATCGACGGTGTGGTCTGATGACGTGTGGATCGGAGGCTACGTGCTGATCTACGTGTGCACTCTGGGCAACTTCCTCACGGGCGCCTTCCTGCTGGCCTCCTGGCTGCTCAATCCGCAGACCAGGCGATTCCCCTTCAACACCATCACCTTCTTCGTGTTGTCGCTCTGGCCGGCTTCGTTCGTCATCCTTTGGGGTACCGCTATCTCCTACCCAATCACTTGCCTACCTCCGACTAAAAAATGGTCCACTAGGCGCCTTCTTCAACATGGCCGGTGAGGACATCATGTGCACTTGGGACAGCCCTCCTGTACCAGTGACCATGAGCAATTCTGGAGACGACGGAGGACAAGGTGTGGCCTGTATCTTCCAGGGCATTGTGGTCTACTACTGCGTCCTGGCTTGCGTGATCTGGTGGTTCTTCGTCAACGTGGACTGCGCTCTGCAGCTCTTCCTCAACATCCGTATCGAGAAGTTCAGGTGGCTTCAAGTCTTGTACCACGTCATTGGGTGGGGCGTGCCGCTGGTGGGTCTAGCGTTCCTTCTCGGATTCGAGAAGATTGGCTACGAGAACACATTCCCCGTATGTCAAGTATATCTTGACAACGACAAGTCGTGGTGGGACTGGTCATTCTTCTTCGGCCCAAGTACGTACCTTTATATCCATATGAATATGGTAGTGAAAGTAATGCTCACTTCCCACCTTCAGTGATGTTCTTCACTTTGCTGGGCATGTTCCTCATGTTCCCGGGTATCCTTACTACTATTGTGGTACATGCCTGACGTTCATCCTTCCGTTGGGTTGTGCTTCAACCTCACCTTTTCCTTGATCATCAGATGGCCATCCGCCGGGCTATGGGCCACAAGAACCGGCTCGACCTTCGTGCCTTTGGCCGACTCTACTTCGCTCTGTTTATCATCTGGGCATTCCAAATCTTCGTGTACTCCTACCGATTCAATGTCGAAGACCAACGCGATGAGGTTACCGCAGCCGTGGAGGACCAGGTCAAGTGCGGACTGCTCACTGGCCAGGAGTGTGAACTAGAGCACACTTTCAACCACGGCCTATGGTTCCTCAGCCTTATCGCGCTCACCAACATGATCACGCTCATCTTCCTCGTTTTGGGCTCGACGAAGGTACGAACAATCGAGCTCCCCCGAACTGGGCTAGTAACTAAAGCGCTGCGGTTCGTTGATGCAGGTGACCTGGGTCTTCTGGCTGAAGCTCTTCCGCTGCAACGGCGACGAAGGTCCCCTCCACCACACCTGGGCTGTCATCTCGGGACGCGACCTCGAAGAAGACGATCGCGGTTTTGAACTGCGGGACTACAGCTAAGATGACGACTTGAATGAAAAACTCTGGAGAACCGATCGGCGCACGGGTGTTTGATGAGGATTGTATAGTACCGACGCGACCGCCCCTTCTACTTGAGCCGCACCGGCCAAAACCCGCAACGGAGCCAAGCAGAAGGCGATCCCTATCACTTTTGTGTACAATTCATATTTCTATTTTAGGCAAGCGAGCGAAAGGTCGCCATTGGATTTGGCAAAATATAGGAAAATATTATCATGCTATTATTCTTCTTAAGATGTCATTACACGTGTTTTAACCCTATTTGTACAATTCCAGATTGTTCACATCAAGATAGCAGAAGATAGTAGAAAAATATTGAACAATCATGCCTTAAGAAGTTACATGAGTCATCTTCACAAGACACATCAGACCTAATCCTCAAAGGTTTCAAGAACACCATCTCGCCATCTTCCTCAAGACTGTACTCTTGCATTCCTCAGGTGTCACTGTATCCCTAGGGCACATTCTTGCATTCCACACAACGACATGCATCATGAAGAGAAAATGAGGTTTCAGGTTAAAAGACTTTTACAACATTTGTTGAATGGAACGGGAAGAGGCACCATCAGAAGAGGGCAACAAAAAGGGAGGCGGCTGGCTTGCAGGACGAACCAAGTACATCCTGCAGTACGCCCTTGAAACCTGGTACGTCATGCTAATGATTATTTAATATTCACATGAATAAAAAATCATGATTGCGTCATTATTGTTTTTTTAAAAAAAATATTTATAACAAATTTTATTTTCGGGGTAAATTAATGGAGGAAATGAATTGTAGGTATGAAGAGTTGAAGGACTACACGCCACGCACGACATTCGTTGAGCTGTCACGAGAGCAGCAGGAAGCCCTGTACGCGCTTTGCCGTCAGCGGACACAGATGCACCACAAGCAAGAGGCAGAGAACAGCCAAGAGGGCCGCAAGCAGGAGAGTGAGCGCGACGCAATCCGCAAAGCCCTTGATGCAATCTCCTCTGCTCACAAGCAGCTCGTTGAGGAGGTACCATGCATGGAGTGTCAACTTTAAGAAGAGAAGAAGAAACCCATGTTGACTTGGCGGCTGTGGTCCTGCGTGGTCCTCAGGTGATCAAGCAGGTGGACGAGGCCATCAAAGAATTCAATGGGGAAGCATTTGTTAAGCTCTCAACGCGAAGTCCCAAAGGTCAGTTACCGAGAACATGCACGGGGGTTGGCAATGCTAACCTGTCTGTCACGCGCTGGCGTGTACAGACGCGGTGACTGGATGCATGAATGCAAGAATGATCAGGTTCTTGTCACCAGAGCTGGCTCAAAGTGATGGATCGGCAAATGGAGCGTCTGTTGCCTTCGTAACAGCCACACGCAAAGCATTTCGAGTGACATCAGGTATGACGGTCTCTCTACAGTTGCCGAACTGTTAATTAACCTTGTGACATGAAGGCGAGGAGGGTGTCGATCTCCTAGCCCAGAGTTCTCGCGTGATGGAGGATTTGATGAAGGTCCTCGATTTGCCCGAGGACACGTACGGCCTCTCAAAAGACTATCGAGTGTGTCCTTATAACGCTTCTCTATTCCAACAGTGAATTCCCATTCAACATCATCGTTCGAGAGTGGTTCGAGATGAAGCCGGAGATGGAATTCAGGGTCTTCGTCAAGAACAAGCGCATCACCGCCATTTCGCAGTAAGTTTTTTCCTACACTTTGATGAGAGTTAAGCAGCCACCTGATACGCGCTCATTGCCTTCAGATATTGCTATTATCAGTATTTTCCTGAACTACCTGACTTGCGGGAGAGCATCAAGGACAGAATATTTGCACTTTGGGACGAGATAGCTGATCGAGTACCGCAGGTATGCAATACCCACAAGTGCTGAACTCGATGCCTTGCTTATGACTTTTGTGCGTTTCTATTCAGGATAACTGTGTCGTGGATTTTGTACTTGTTGATGATCGTCCACGCATCATTGAACTTAATCCCTACGTACTTTACAGCCTGCTTCAATGTAATCAACCTGTCAGGGAGCACTGATCTTTCTTTCCTCTTCTTCCCTCAGTTTGGTGACACGGGAGCATGTCTCTTTAGTTGGATGGAACCCGACCGGTAATTCCACCCCGCTTCATCTTCATCGTTGGGAGTGACTCATCTCTGAACAGGAAAATCCTGCATGGTGATGCTCCCTTCGAGTTCCGAGTGTTGACCGAACCCGTGAAAGATCCTCTTGGATGTTTCCCGGTCGAATGGGTGGACTACATGGTAGAATCTGTCCCTGCACTCAAGGCAGCCCGTGCAGCCAAGAGACCACCCTCCGCCACGCCTGCTGCAGCCAAGCGTGGCCAGTGTGTGCTTTGGTGAGTTGCTGCTTTGGAAATTATGAAACTGTTTGGTATATTTCATAATTTTAAAACATTTCCCGCCAAATCTTTTTTCCGCATTTTGTAGCTTGTACATTTACAATAAGTTCCATGTAATTCGCACCAAATGGCTGCTGTCCTCATCGCCAAGTTGTTTCTCGGTACAATAATTAATCCTTGCAAATATGCAAATTTAATTCAACAATTGCACTTATTTGTTGTCTTTATATTTTTTAAAAAATTTAATTCTTTCAAATCTTTGCCAAGTGCAAATGGTTTTAAATAGATTTATATTTTATGTGTTGCAGATAGCGAGAAGCTGATCATCATTGACGCGGAGGAAGAGGACACCGCCCGCAGTGGTGGCGGTGAAGAGGACGCGATGCTGCTCGCAATGCCTTTGCTGGAGTGGCTGGCCGAACAGCGCTGCAGTGCTGTTGCCGCCAACAGCGCAACAACACCAGCAGTCGAGGGCGATGTGGCGGTGGTGAATCGGCTGGTGACGGCGGCCCTTGTGCGGGACTGGCGAGTACTGCCGCTGCACGCTCTCGTTGCTTTGGTCCGTGTGCTCACCCTTGAGTGCGGACCCTTCCTCACATCGGAGGCGGTACGTACATTCCACACCGGTACGAAGAGCATCAGCCTGATCAACATTGATCAACTCATACGTACAGGCTGACGAGGTTGCGCGCAAGACGGTGACCGCAACTCGAGGACTGATTGATAGAGGCATCGCTCTCGTCAAGCGAGGCTCAGACCCTAATACGGCCCTTTTGACTGGCCTTCTCGAATGCCTCCTGCGGCTGCCCGAAGTGAGTGGAGCTCCGGGTCTCCTTCATCATACACGAGCTATCTTTGCCCTGGTACGTTGGAGAATACGTTCTTTTGGGTAAACAGGTTGTCCTTAACTCCTCCGCTTGATGCAGATGCTAGAGGCCACAGCTTCAGATACAGCCCTTGTCATGTCTTGCTTTAGTTGCGTCCGCATGGCACTGCAGGCGTCCCCTATTCTCACACACATGTTTATCGAGCTCTATCATACCCTCTTCACTTCTCCTGCCGATATGGATATCCTTCTAGGTAGGATTCTTGTTCTGAGCTTCTGTAGTTTCATGGCATATTAACAGTATCCCTGTACACAGGCTACGCAGATGTCTCACAGCAGTCTCGCCTTCCAGCCGATGCATACCTTCTGTTGGCCATGAGTTGCATCCATGACCGGCAAACGGAGGTACCTGTCTCCGGGCAAAGCTGCTCTAACAGTTAGATAACACTGCATTCGTGCCAGGCATACAGTTTGTTGTTTCAGCTTGTGGCAACTGCCCAAGTCCGCCCCCTGATCACGGCATTAGAAACAGATAACCAACCCGACCTCGTCACACAAATTGTACAAATCGCTGCCAGAGGCGGAGAAGAGCTCGTCACCCTGCTGCTCCAGCTTGCCACCTTCTTTATTATCGATATCTGGAGCAAACCTCATATCAAAGAAGAGCCAGGAGCATGGCTCAAGCGGGAGCAAAATGATCTGGAAGACAGCCTAGCTCTTGATGACACCTTAGGTGATGAAGATCCCGATGATGACTTGCTCACTGCCGACCAACCGGAGCGAGCTGAGATACAAGTCGAACTTGGTAAGTTGTTAACTCATACGGTACGATGCAAACCCCAATTATACAATGTATCTGAACCCTGCATGACTAACATGAACAATAATAGATATTTACCTTCCATGAAGCATCACGCAGCACGATATTCGTGCAGCTCATGCGTAAGGCAAGCGATAGTTCACTGCACTACGGCATACAGGAGGCCTACGCATCCATTCTAGCAAACCTAGCACAGAGTGAGCCCCAAGTTTTGCTCGATTTGTTAGAGCAACTTATGCCCAGCTGGTAGGTGTTCCGCTCTTTGTTACTGCATTGCGGCCCTTTTGCTTACATCGGAGGCGTTAGGGCTGAATACTGTGCCGCGCTGCCTAGTGAATCGTTGCACCGCATTCTCCATGCACTGCTGCCACTTTGCCACTACAGTGCCTCCTTTGGCGTACGTCACTCCCTTGCCGTTCCTGCTTGCAGCACTTCCCTGAGAGTACTCCTTTGTATACGCTTAGCGGCGGCTACTTAAATTTATTACGGCCGCCATGTTCGAGGAGGACGGAAGCAAAGGGCTCTCACGCCACTTCGCAGTTCGCGGATTGTGTGCTCTCCTGACAGCGCCCACTTCGAGTGCATTGCTAGAGAGCTCTGCACAGGCTGAGGATGGCAGTAGCGGTCCCATCACGGTTGATTCGCTCCTATGCCATGCCTTCAAGTTACCCCTGAGTTCTCGGAAGCCCTTCTATGATTCACTCTACGCAATGTTTCAAGAGTTCGCACATCAAGACAGAGACGAAATGCAGCCGCAGGACCGAACTATCATCTGTGCAAACCTACGCAACCTCCTTTACACACAGGCGGCTGCTCATTTCCACATGGACAGTGCGACACTCGCTCCGGGACTACTTCTGCTTTCGAACTTCGAGACCACATCAATGCCCAATCCAAGGACCACAAACTCCCACTTGCAACCGTCTTCTTCCAGTTCGTCTTCGGCCTCAGGCAAGCAGTACTCCCTTCACATTCGTATGCGCGAACTATTGCCAGAGCTGCTGCAGTGTTTAGCGCACTGCACTGCCCTACTTCCAGATTCCACCGAAGCGAATTACAGTACGCCAGCCTGCTCATGCTGAATCAAGCGGCTTATTTGATCTTCTCTCGGCAGCCCTGGTGTGTGACTTGCTGTGCTCGTTGGTCAAGCAAATGGTTGAGTTCAATGCGCCCTCATTTAAGAGCCTGACCGGCTTCATTGGACTTGAATTTTCCGACAATCATAGCTCCACCATGCCCCATAAGCATGCAACCACACAGCCATGCGTACTACTGAAGAACATAGAGGGCGGTACGCTAGAACTCTGTCCTTCGGCGCTTGTATCCCTTCGTCAACGCATGATCATCTTGGCTCCTCTTTACGAAGCTATAACGGTACCGCTGTAACAAGAGATTGGCATCAGTCGCACACTGACCGAGCAATACAGGATTGCGTATTGCGTCTTCCCAAGCTATTCGAGAAGTCATTCGATGGTCTTACAGGAATACACAAGAAGGCTGCTCAGTTATTTGAGATTCGCACGGCTTTACTTTCGCTCATTCGAACATCACTCAAGCGCAACCATCGTCGCCACCACTATGCTACATTTCTCCTCACCGACGGCCACCGTATCTGATTCCCGTCCCGAAGACTTGACTAGATCCAGCTTACCTCCTCCCTTTTGCAACATTCAGGATTAGATATGGCTCGTCCACTGCTATCAATGGATGCCTTATTGCGTATGCTCGACCTTCATCTCACCTCGGCTGTCACACTTTCTATGGATGCTATCAAAGATGTTTTCATCTTGATAATGCGACACCTCAACCTCCCTGAGCAATCTAAGGCGTGCGTAGCTATTGATAATTCTTTGCTTGTGACTCAGAGGCGCCGTGACATTTTGCAGAGACGAGCCTTGGGACTCAAGCATCTTAGTCACGCGCTGGTTTGGCATCTTTACGTGGACACTGTCCCGCGCCACCTCACGTTCACCCTCACTAAGACTTGAAGATCAGCGTAAGGTATGTTACCATGTTTTTCTTCATCTAAGAAGGGCGTTTGCATTAACTTTGCCCCCAACATTCAGGAGAAGCACGAGACTGTCAGTTTGCAGAAGGTTCTAGTACGGAGCTTGTACAGGATGCTTCCCCAAGTTGGGAGTCGCATCAAGAGAAGCAGGCGCGAAGTCAACTATAACGAGTCAACCTTCACCGCCCTGCGTGAGGCTGTTCAGAACCTCACCTACACTATGGGCATTGCCGAGGATACAGCTGGCGATTGTGAGCATCACTCAGCCAGAGCGCAGGATTCAGAGAACGACAGTGAAGACGAGCGCTACGACCACGACCGACACAAGAGTGGCAAGCGTACTGGGAAACACCGGTTGCAGCAGCCCGTAGAGCGAAGAGTACGCCAGCGGACAGAAGTGATCTCTAGCCACTTGCGGTCCTCCTCGGTTTCTTCGGACTCGTCTCCAGCATTCAGCAAGCTCGAAGCCATAGCTGTGCTGGCCTACTTCTTTGCGCACCAAGCACATAAGGAACAAAGCAAAGGCGATAAGGCCAAGAGTGTGGGATTAATGCGGGAATACATTCGAACAGTCGCGATCCTCTCTGACCTCTGCTTCGCCGATCAACCTTCGGCGCTACTTCGTGACGAATGGCAGTGGGACCGACAACGTCGCCGATGCCTATCGTGGACCCGTAGAACTCTGTACCAGCTCCCTTTCTCTGTACCAGCTCTTTGCTGCGGCAGCTGATCCTTTTCATCATCAGGCATCTCTTATGGCGTATAATCGGCGACAAAAGGGTGCCGAAAACTGCGTGGCCCTTGGGAAAGTACCTCGTGCGGTTCATCTTTGATCACAGCTTCGCATTGTCATTACTTGACCGTCAACGCTTCATTGTCGATATCTTCACGCTGCATAGCTCTAGTGCGGAAGGTAGTGCTGTCATATTCGCCCTTGCCAATCAAAACTTACCACAATCTATACCAGAGGTTGAAATGGATTGTGAGGATTCACTTTCTTGGGATGGACTGGCTGAGCAAGAAACACCTCCAGCACCTGCCTACAGTGTTGATCCCAAGCAAGAGAAGCAGGAGAGAGGATTCAAGGAGACAGCTCTCCTTGAAACTATTGCACATCACCTACGCAGTGCAGCGCAGATACTCACTCTATTCCGCGTTCAGCCAATCAACGTGCCGCCAACAGGTAAACTGCCATTTGTTTGTCATATCTAGTCGCCTCAAACTGATCGCTTCTTCGTAGGAGTCCTCCATTCGGTTCAACTGATGATTGAAAGCTTAGGTCATTTCGCTGAAGTAAAGGATTTACCTCAAGAGATCGAAGCTCGTCTTCCTCTTCTAGCGTCTAAGGTACGGACACTCGGCCGGCTGGGACGAGCCTTGTACTCAATTTCTTGTCACGACAGATGGCCAGGTCATGCGCAGAGCTGGCACGCTTGCTTCATACGGATCTAGTCAAAGATGAACAAGCCGCTCCGTCCAAGAAGCTGGCCGATAAGAAATCAACGCCATTCAGTCGACACAGCAGAAGGTGGCAACAGTTCAAAAGTTCGAACCTAAAGACTGCAGGAGAGGACCAGCAGAAACATCACTGGACGGCAGGCACTCGCGAACTTGTGGAAAAGTTACTCATCGAAGGCGCCGTGCAAGTAGACGCGATGAGGAAGCGCGTAATCCAGCCTGCCATTGATCAAGGAACGGATTCTTCTGATGTCGGTTGCAAGTCATCAAGCCTAGTCAGGTTTTCGGTATCAGCCAGTGCTCTTTATACGTCGTTGCGCAAGCTTGCACGCCTTGTCTCGTGGCAAGATTCCGAAGCAGGTACTGCGCTTTTGCCACACTTTATTCCGTTCGTCTCTCACTCGCCACTTGCCACCAGGCTTGCGTATAGGGGAACTACTTGCAGAAGCAAAGCAGTCCACCGGTGGCAATGATGATGTAATCGACTTAGAAAGCGAGGACGCTGGAGCTGAAGAGCGTTCAGTCAGCAAGCCAAACCGGAGGAAGAAGAGGAGAGGAACGCTTGCCACTATGAGGAGTAGGAACTCGTACGTGGATGCCGAGCTGCGCAAGAGTGGCGGTGGCAACGACTCGTACGCCGATTTGGAGGACTTTATCGTATGCCCGAAGGGACCAATTCTTTGGTGATGCGGATGAACTTTGGATGCCTGGAGTGCTGTGGCCTCAGAAGGTAATGTACAGCACATCAAGCCGATGGAAGAGGCATTGAGGTAACGAGTTCTTTACATCTCAGTCGTTTCGCCGACATATAATGAGATCGTACAGAGGCGGCCCAGAAGGCGATCCTTGGGTTTGCTTCACGAGAAACTCGCTTGTCGCTGCGGCAGCGTCAGGAGACAGATGCTGGAGTACGAACTGGCTTACCCACACGGCAGACTCACTGTGGTGGATGACCTGGCAGGAGAAGCCGTGCTGCTCCATCTCCGCGCGCACCTCTTGGAAGTCGGGCAAACCGAACTCGACGTGCTCCCGGATCAGCTGATTGCCCGTCAGGGAGAGCAGCAGTTCTTGGGCCGGTGTCGTGCCGCGATTCGGGAAGTTGATGAAGCACATGTGACGCGTGACGCGGGCCAGCTCGGCAAGAAACACGCTCCGCTTCTCCGCGGGGACGTGCTCGAGAGCATCGATGGAAGCGACCACAGGATAGGACTTATCGCCGAGGGGAATGTCCATTCCCGAACCGCCCGTGGTGGCCGGATCGATCACGTGAATGCTGAGCTCAGGCAAGAACAGCGCCAGAGCGCCTTCGTAGCCACCAACGTCAAGCACGTTCATCTCCTCCACTTCCTCTCCTTCCTTCGACCGTTCGGCTGATAGCTGCTGCACGGCGGATCGTACGCGCTCGGCGACTGTGTTCAGTCTCACGTATCTGTCCCATGTGAGGCGCATGCGAGCTTCAGGACGAAGCACTTCGGCCCTAGCTATCCCCTTCACTTCCGTTGGTACCAACTTCACCGCGTCTGTGGATTTGAGCTGCACTGCATGTGTGGAGGATGAACTGCGTCCAGTTAAAATATGAAGGAGAGGAACACCACTGCCACAACAGAGCTCATCTCTTTCATCCAGTAGTGATTTTCGCACATCTTAATCTTTCTCTTCATCATTCCCATTCATTTTGGCCCACTCAAATAAATCAATTGAGAGATGTAAAGTGCCATACGTGCACGCAGTCAGTTGCCTGTTGGTCATCTTTCTATCGGATATGATCTCTGAGGAATGCCAGATATATTTACGTGATAAACGGCACGATGTCTGAAATAAATATACCGATGGTATGTGTGGTATGTTAATACAAGAAAAGACGGAAATGACGGGAGAAAACGGGACAATAAGCTGCTTGTCTCCCGCCAGAAGCTGTGTCGTCCCAGCCCCCCTTCATTTTGTGCGTGGCGACCTTATCCCCTGTTCGTTCTGTGCTGTTCTGCTCGACAGTACCCATACGTAGGGGAGGGGTGTACACTCTTCTCGAAAGGGGGGCAAAGGGAGGAGGAGGTGGGGGCGTGAAAAAAAACGGATGAAGAAGGAAAGTTCCTCCTCATCGTCAACGATCGCGGCCGCAGCCTCTACGACATCCACGGCGACGATGGCCACCACGACCACCACGACCCTGGGCAACGGTGCGGGCTCGTCTGCCTCATCCTCCACCCTGGCGTCCGCATCGTCCTCCCCAGCACCGCAAACGACGAGCAATCACATTAACTCGACACCTGTCCCAATTCCTGTGGGATCTTCATCCTCGTCCTCGATCAAGACCACAAAGGGAAGCGAGGTGCGATCTTACAAGGGCGACAAGAAGAGCGGGGTGCCCCATGGGCGCGGCACCTTGGTCTTCGCAAATGGGAAGCGCTATGAAGGCGGCTTCAAAGATGGCCTCTTCCATGGCCAGGGTACCCTCATCTTTCCCAATGGCAACAAGTACGAGGGTGAATTCAAGGCTGGGCGCAAGCATGGCCGCCGTGGCATCTTTACTTGGGCGCTGGGGGAGCGATACGAGGGCGAGTACCGCGCTGATCGACGGCACGGCCGCGGCCTCTTCACGTGGAAGAGCGGCGGCCGCTACGAGGGCGACTTCAAGGATGATCGACGCACGGGTCGCGGTGTACTGACCTGGCCTGATGGCGAGCGCTACGAGGGAGCCTTTGTGGACGATCAATTGGAAGGTCAGGGTGTGTACCATTACGCCAATGGCGATCGATACGAGGGCCTCTTCCACGCGGGCGTCAAGCATGGCCGTGGCATTTACTACTTTGCTAATGGTGACAAGTACGTGGGCGACTACCGCCACGGTAAGCGCACGGGGTACGGCATCCTCACCCTCGCCAATGGCAATCGATACGAGGGCGACTTCAAGGCCGATAAGCGCACTGGCTACGGCATCTTCACCTGGCAAAG
>CDEZ01023476.1:0-134557 GCA_000826365.1 Acanthamoeba royreba
AACGAAGGTTTATGTCCGGAGGGCAATTCCGCGCGTTTACCTTGGCCTTGACTTCTTCGGTATCCTCACCCAGCTCGGCTCCAAAGTAGAGTCCCTCCTGATAACATGATCACGTACAATTTAGTTTCAACAATTTAATAGGAACTAAAATTGGATAATTCAAGGAGAAAATTAAATGAAAAATGTTTGCCCAAACGAAGACAAAAGGCAAGAACCTTAAAGTCCTTCTTCTTGGAGGTGTACTCGCCCTGGAGTTCGAACCAACCCCGGAAGACGGCATTCTTGCGCATGTGAATGCTCTCCTTCTTCTCTGGCGGACACTCGGCGAAGAAGCGCTTGCCCTCGCTGAACAGGCGGTCGATGAGTACCTGCTCTATGCCGTGGTTCCTGATGTAGAAGAACCCATAGCGCAGACACGCCTCACGCAGCTCGTCCACCACCTGACGCAGCTCGCCGGAGGACGCCGATGACCGGGTGAGCGCCGAGACGTCGATGATAGGGAGACTGTCGGGCACCACAGGTACCTCCCTCTTCGTCGTCCCCTCCCCTGGTCCACCCTTCTCGCTGGCCAACATGTTCACACTTGAGTGGAGGAATACGCGACAGTCTCGCCGATACTTCCAGTTATTAATAAGAAGAAGGATAGACCTTCGTCCGGTCTTGGCGTGGGATGTTGGGCGTTCCTCTGGCGTAAGCTACGTCGGCGTTTCTATAAGGGTCCGACCAATCGGTCATTTTGCGCATTTCCGACGCACCAATCGGCTGGACTTAACATGTTTCCATAAATTGCATATCATATCCTTTATACTTTCTTGACATTTTATCTTTTATCAGATAATTCTAAGTATAGTACTCAGCACCATGCATGCACCTTTCAATGACTGCAGTCATGCACTCCTGGACAGGAAAACGCAAAAAAGGGGAAAAGTATTTTGGAGAGAAAATGTGTGGAAAATATTTTCCTCGTCTTTCATTAATAACTGGAAGTATGCCATCACGTCATGGACAACCGACTCCTTGACCACCCGCTTGAGCCCAAATATCTTGGCTGCGATTGACGTGAAGCTGCACCATCGGCTCTCGTACGCCGACCTGGACGGCCTGTTGGACAAGGAAGAGCACGAACTCGCCCAGGAGACCGGTACACAGGTATCAAGCGATGGACACCCACCTGTCGGGACCCGCGCCAAAGAAGACCAACGTCCTCCTTCTGATGATCATCAACACCAAGTGGCGAGCGACGATGATGAAGAGGAAGAGGACACCAACAGCGATGGGTCTTACTCTGGCGAAGACCACGAGAACGAGCCGCTCGTGGAGATGGGCGAGAGCCACCACGAGGATGTGCATTCGATCGGCGAAGCAGAGGATCGTCTCCTGCGCGACGTTGACAGGACTGTGTACGTTATGCAGTTCTTCGTCTCCTTCTCCTGATGACGCGTGTACACGTGAACCTAGCTGACGGTGCAGGAATTCTTGTCTTGTTGGTTGTGATGACGATGATGATGATGATGAATGTCGGCCTCAATGCGACAATTGTGGGCGTGCACAGGCACATTGACATCTCGGAGGAACAGCTGGCGAGGATGAACAAGCTGCTCGCCGTCAACTGCCTGCATCACGGCGACATCGAGAACACCACAGGCAAACGCTACATGGTGGCGATCGACGGCTCCGAGGCCTCGCACCGTGCGTGGGAGGGCGTGCTCAAGCTGCTCAAGCCCCAGGACCACCTGATCGTCGTCACCGTGCGCGACAAGAACCTGCCGCAGCGTATCGGATGCACGCCAGCTGAGGGAGTGCAGCTTCGCTTCGAGCTGTGGAAGTCTGCACGCCACATCCTTACTCCCTTCTTGACCGAGCTGGCCAGCTCGAAGGTACAAGATCATGACGTCCCTTTCATCCTCTTGATCTTGAATCTGACCACTGTTTATGTGTGGTTATGTCATCATCTAGGAGCCGGAGAAATACACGGTGATCATGCCGGACTCGTGGGATGCTCGCCGCATGTTGTGCAACTTGGCCAAACGCTACTCGGTGGATATCCTGTGTATCGGAAGGCACTCCAAAAGCGAACACAACCGCCATCATCACCACCTGAGGTCGCTCCACTACTACGTGACCAGGCATGCTCATTGCCAGGTCATCCTCTTCTGAATCCGTATCGTGTTGATGGCGGCTCTGTTCGATGTTAGAGTAAAAGGTCATGTCCTTATCACTGTACATGAACGAACCAGAGGACCTCATTCCTCTTCACCTACCATAAAGTGTAAGCCTTACGAGCGCTATAATGAATTATTGCTTAGCTTTCATGAAGTCGTAGGGGAAGATGTGGCAGCAGAGAGTGAACCCAGGGTAAAAGGTTTGATGCTCTTGATCTGATGATTGCAGGCAGGGCACGTATAACTTCGGTCCACCATCATCGCCGTCTTGATACAATAGTAACAAAACATGTGCCCACAGTCTGGCATGATTGAAACGATGAGCAAGAACTTGCTGCAAGAAAGGATACTGCTTACCGGAGAGGTGCGGCGTGTGGGCCGGATCTGCCTGGCACACACCACAACTTAAGAAGGAGGATAATGTCAGTAATGATCCTGCAGTCTTGATCTTTGTGTATTTACCCTGCATTGCCTAACGAGTTGCTCAGTTTGTTGCCAAAGCGGAACAATCGATAGATTCCCTTCTTGATCCGATCCGCATTGATGAGTGGAGTGAGAAACATGAGGAATTCCTGTATAATCAACGCATAATCAGCATGAGGTATGTATCCCATTCCGCCATCAGTTGCATAGCTTACCGAGAACCCGTGCCACACGAGCTGCCTGTTCATGAATTCAAAGTTGACGAAGCGAGCAACGGACGGTCGGGCATATACGAGACGCATACCAAGCAGCCTATCCACCGGCGTCATATACCTTTTGAAGAAGAAAGTGAGATCGAAACGCCTTGCTCAACACGCCTACAGAACACGTACTTTCCATTGTAAAGGAACAGAACAAAGTTGAGAAGCGAAAGAGCTTTCCAAACAATCTCAAGGTAATTGAGTGCTTTCCATAGCGTTTTGTAAACATCCTCATCTTCTCTTTCTGACCATGCTCGGTCCGAAGCAAGCCGGTTGAGTCTGTGTTGCCAACACAGATTAGACAAGTCTGGGGCAAATGCCAATGCAGCCGACATACCGTGCCCAGGCCCAGACTCCTCCGATGTTCAACACTCCCCACATGATCTTCTGAAACTTTGTTGGTGGTATAATGGCCGCGGTAGCTGGATATATACATCACTTAGTCGCTTGAACATGGTAACTTCAACGCACTTGCGCGGTTTTACCTAAAGTATAATCAGCACGTTCGTCACGATAAGTGAGGTTCTGTAGCCTCTGTCCATAGGTGGCTCCAGCTGTATAAAGAGAAAGTCTTGGGTACAAGCAACAAGACTCGAATCAGTCTGGATTCACCGTGTATCATTGCGGAATCACAATAATCTACCTGTACATGATGAAGTAGAGAAATGCTTCGAGTTCGGGGGACCATCGTTCGATGACGGATGGCTGAAGCACCACCAAGTATTTCACATGATCACGTGAGAGAGTGAGTGAGTATAGATAAGACGAGCGGGCTGAGCTATGAGATCCCATATGCATACCCGGAAGAGAGAGAATATACGCATGAATGAACTTTTGATGATCGAGTTGAGTTCATTGTCCAGCAACGAGGCGTCCAGCTGATTGACTCGCAGGATCCGTAGCGAAACCTGCGCTCGTTCACTGCACACGCGCGATGAGCCAAAAAAAGAGGTAAGAACAGAGGGAATAGCATGCTATGCCACACGAGCTTGGCCACACGTACCTGAGCTTGGCTGCATACGTCTGAAGTAGCGGTGCTGCTAGGGTCCAGTCCTTTTCCCAAGGCCTCTGAAAATTATGAATTTTATTATTCATATTTATTCATTTTCGATTTTATTTTTATCTCAATATGAATATAGAAATGGTATATTTTTGAATAATTAAGAAAAAAGTACAGAAACTATAGCACCTCTGATGATTCCGGCACCTCGACATTAATCGTGGCAGGTTCCGTACTCGCTACGTGCACCTCAGGAGCTGCAGGTTCCGGGACGATGGTCGACTCTGCAGTGCCATGCATCTCCATACCCTCCGGCAGGTCTGGCTGAGCTGTCCCAGCAGATGCAGCCGCCATCGATCAATCGAACAAAGAATTTCGTTTCATCATTTCGTAACCATTTCGAAAGAGCAAAAAATTCCGAAAATTCTTTCGTTTTCGCAAATTATTTGGAAACTTTGTTGATGGATGTGGTCCCTCGGCCGATGTGCGACGAGGCCGTGCATGCTCAGGCACCTACGGAGTAGTGTGGGCAGCTGCACTAGTGTACGAGTGGCATCCATCATCGACCTACGGTTAATTACGATGCGATCCATTAGCGGATCTGTCCCGGAAGGGGAAGAGAAAACACTTGGTGCGGAGGAAGAGGTGCGGCATCTCTTCGTGTATGGAACGCTACGACCGGATGACGTCAAGGGTGCGCCGTGGACCTCGCGCTTTCGGGAGGGCATGCGGTGGAAGCGCGCACGCGTGCTCTCTGCCCGGCTCTTTGCCGACCGCTACCCCTTTGTCGTCCTTTCGGAGGTACTTCATTATTTATCTATTGATTTTTATATTGTGTTTTAAATTATCACATTTTAATTGAATATTTTTCATTTTTATGTTATTTTTCATTTTATTTTTGGTACAATTATGGTCAAATTCGCTAAATTAAATGTGAGCAGAAGACCGAGGGACAGGCGACGACTGCGACCAAGGGAGAGATCAAGCACGCGGATTTTGTTGTGGGCTACGTGATGTACTGCGACGATCCGGCCCGCTTCCGCGCCAAGCTCGCAGAGGCGGACACGATCGAGGGCTACCCGCACTACTACCAGCGATCCGTCGTGGAGGCCGTCATCGAGGAGCAGCAAGACGCGAACAACTTGCATCACCTGTCTGATGATCTAGATCAGGCGACATCAAGCGACATGTCCAAGCAGAACCCAAGTGATGGCGGTGGTGGCATAGAGGATCACAACGTTGTCCTATCGAGTACCGTGCCCATGGAGAGTGCCTCACACCTGCAGGGATCACCAGAGACTATCCAGCCCGAGCGAGTCAAATGCTACATTTATCATCGGCAAAAGCGTGGATCCCTGAACTTCCCTGTCTGGTGTGGCGACTGGGCCTTTGTCGGCTTGCAGTATCCTGTTTCCCCGACCGACTTGCTGTTCAAGACAGAGGCCGGCCGCAAGAAGACCACCAAGCTGGGCTAGACAGCACACACTGTGACGTTTGCCGATAAGTATGATGTTTTATTTCTTACATTGTTTATTAATTACGCATTCACCTAAATATTATACAGAAAAGGTAAATTAAAAAAATACTTAAGTACGTTTCTTATCTTCAGATAGATAATAAATGGAGCAAACAGACGCAGCTGTGGAGCCAAACGAGGCCCAAGTCAAAGGTACACATGCTGGCACAGTGGCCACTGTGGCAAGCTCTGGCTTACACTGCCACGTTCCATTCCATTCCAGAGGCGATCACACAGGCTGCGAAAGCCATACAAAAGGCAACAGCCATACTCTTCACCTCAGGCGCTGGTCTCGGGGTGGACTCTGGCCTTCCGGATTTTAGGTATTCTTTAATAATAAATAATAAAGTACTTTATCTAATGAATTGTTTTTTGTAACTTAACCGATTTGGTGCAGAGGGCCACAAGGGTTCTGGCGTGCTTATCCGCCCATGAAAGAGATGGGCATCAAGTTCCCTGGCATGAGCAACCCAAAGTGGTTCGACAAGGATGTGCAGTTCGCATGGGGCTTCTGGGGTTCGATCCTTCTCGATCTAGAAGTGTTGTATGTGCAGTGCCTGACCAAACAGGGGACAATTAGGACATCGATATGATCTGTACATCAACGCAGTGCCTCATGAGGGCTACTACATCATGTTGGAGCTCGGAAAACGCATGAGAGACGGCTTCTTCAGCTACACATCTAATGTGGATGGGCACTTTGCACGGTACGGAGGAAGTAGCCCAAGTTAGTCTTATGTGACTAAGCCTTTGTGATGTCGCAGGGCTTCCTTTCCCGAGGACCGCATTTTGGAGTGCCACGGGTAAGCAAGCAAGCTAGGCTTGTTATATTACTGTGTTGCGATGAAGAGTCTGATTTCCTCCTCTTGAAGTTCAATTCACTACTTGCAGTGCCACAAGCAATGTTTGCCTGACATCTGGGACTCAACGAGATCGGTAGACATAGAAAAGTTAAACATCGACATGACAACGTTCAAGTACGACCACCACAAACTAGGATTGGAGAGATCTTTATCCTTACATCTTTCATCAGGGCGAAAGGAACACTACCATCTTGCCCTAAGTGCAATGGTGTCGCTAGACCCAACGGTACTCCCATGCCTTAGGCACAGTGCTAGCTATTACTTACTGTGGTTTTGCAGTCTTGATGTTTGGTGATTGGGACTGGTGCTCTGACCGCTGCGATGTTCAAGGGGACAACCTCAACGCTTGGCTTGACTCGTTGAAGCAGAAGGAAGATCCGAACCTCGTCATCTTAGAAATTGGCGCAGGTGCGATGAATCATCAGAAACTCTTTCCATCATCGTTCACGCCTTCCGGCTAACAGTTGTGGTCTACTTCAGGTACGGCTGTCCCAACTGTGCGCCAGCTCGGTCAACAACTCGCTGCAGCCACTGGCGCAACACTCATACGCATCAACCCTCGGGACCACCATTGCCCGCCAGACGTGCCACACATTTCCATACCTCTTGGCGGCAAGGATGCTCTGATCAAGCTCCGAGACGCCATCAAGTCTCTGGCCTGACCATTTGCCATGTTTGGTATGTCCGGTATGTCGTTTCATTCTTTAAATATTTTTTATTTTCCGCGGATTCGCGGCAGTGTTTCGGTCTGCGCAGGGATTCTTCATTCTTTCTCCCTCATCTCTTTCGCTTTCACGAGACTTGCCACGTCCTCCTCTCCTGGACGGCCGATCTCCTCTACCAGTGCCCCTTTCTCTCGATCAGGCCAGGCCCGCAACACTTTGGTCTTCCAAGAGAGGAAGGCTCTATTCTGGCTACAATATTCTGGCGATAACACCAAACTAAACTAAACGAGGCGAGCTATTCAAGCCTGGTTACTTCATGGAGTACCCGCACCAGCAGTACGTGCAGCAGCTCCAGCAACAGCAGCAACTACACCAGCAACAACGGCATCGCGGGCCGCGGCCGGTTGAACAGCCTTTGTCACAACCTCCTCCACAACCGTACTATTATAATCCACCTCGACCCACCGTACCCCAGGTCGGCACAGGCGATGCCGGCGGACCCCTCGGGGTGCGCGAAACGGCGATCGCGAACCTTCAGTCTCTGGCTCAGTGTACACGAGAGGAAGCCAAGTACTATCTTGAGGTACTCCCTCATCAGCCTTGACACTTGTACCTGCTGGCTGTTCATGGAGTGACTAACGCCTCATGACCCTTGACGTACACGCGCCATACTCGGTAGGAACACGACTATGACCTTCATAGAGCGATGGCCGCGCGGACGGCCGACGTAGAATGGGATCGGCAGCACGGCGGGCAGCAGCAGCAGCAGCGAACACAAGTCCAACAAATGCCAACAAGTGTGGCTGCAACTCCTCTTGGGTCTGGTGAGACGCTAGCTGCTCAGATACAGGAGGCTCGTCACCGTCTCCGCCGACGATACGAACAACAAACAGGTACATTCCATGCACTGATGGTCTGTTTGTTTCGAGTGCATTCCTCGATTTGGATGAGTGCGGAGGAATGTTGACGCATCACACGCAGGAACTGAGAGCGAACCACCCATGCACGATGGGGTAGCTCGCGCAGAGACAGTGCCAATCGGGTCCCGGACTCCGTCCCATCATGATCAAGCTCCTGCTGTGGTTCACTTGCCAGCTCCAGCTTCAGTTCCTTACATGCCCACTACCCCCACGCTAGCTCCTCAGCCCACTACATCATACCATCCATCACCGGCCTCAGGAATGCCTTCTACTACCAGTTATCCGACACCCACAGGAACCAATAGCTACACACCGCTTAACTCGGCTAGCGGCTTCGCGGTGTCAGCACCATACGTGTCACTAGTGAATGCAGCGCCCTCTGCACCGCTCAATGTGTATACCCATTCAACGCGGCCGGATTCAAGCGAAGACTGGGCCGAAGTAAGGCAGGAGGAAGCTCGTGTGAACTCAGGTGCTGCGCCACGTGAGAGCTACCTCAAGCTCGCTGGTGAGACATTGGGAAGGTTGATATGGGGAGGATATGGGAGCGGAGCTACAGGAGAGACGATCAGCATTGACCCTGAAGCGGACCAGCCCTCGGCAACGTTCCCACCAGCTTCGTCCTCTTCAACCTCAACAGTCCCCACAACAACTACGATAAGGTTCGTATAAACGAGATCAGCACAATGAAGATAGTCCTAAGGTAGTTATGGACAACAGTACTGGTGTATCCGTGCCACTGGACGAAGAGAGCCGCATGCGCATGAACCGGCCATTCCTTAGTGATGACTCGCTCGAAATCAACGAGCTGGCGCGCGATCGCCGTCAACGAGAGGCTGCAGGCACTGCCCAAGATGACGAGGAAAGAGAAGCTCAACCAGAGGAGACCGAGGGAGGATCGCGCTTCCGCAGTTTGTTCCGGCGTGGTCGAGAGCTTGTCGACCGTCATCTGGAGCAATGGAATCTCGCGAGAGATGAAGGTGATCTCCTCTTCAATTTATCATTGAAGCTTACTGTACTCATCCTACCCACGATACGTATCTAGAGGAGGAAGCAC
Organism: Acanthamoeba royreba; assembly: GCA_000826365.1. NCBI lineage: Eukaryota > Discosea > Longamoebia > Acanthamoebidae > Acanthamoeba > Acanthamoeba royreba. The sequence continues at coordinate 8,867 of CDEZ01023476.1, forward strand.
TCGAAAGGCGTCGAGCACATCGCAAACGTCTCACTAAGAAGGAGAGGCGCGCGTCACTCGATGAGAACTGGGTACTGATTGATTCGCCATCGCGTCAACAAGTGCCTCCCGTGTCCACATCAACTACAGCGAGTGGTGATGCCACTCTTTCTGATGAACAATACGCCGCGCGCCTCTCAAGACAGCTTGCAGAGGAGGAACTCAGACAGCAGCGCAGGGATGCCGAGCTTGCGAGAAGATTGCAACAACAAGAGGAGGAAGAGGTACGACGCCGTGCGCGTGAAGCCGAGCAAGCAGCTCTGTCCGAGCAGCGTGCAAATCGCCGGAACGGTACGCCTCCGTCACACTCTTGGCCTAGTTGTGAATTGAGCTCAAGGACAAGGAATGAACAGGACGGCGCAGTTCGCCCCACATGGTACAGGTTTCTCTCCGAAGAGGCCCAAGGGGTATGGACGCCAAGCTTCAAGGTGACCTTGTGCAATCCTGATATCTGAATCATCTAGGAGAATTTATTGTATCACGCTCCTCGCCTGCCATCTTAGACGTCGGTAGTCCACCGAGAAGTAGAAGAGGTGGAGGTTTCATATCGCTCCTGGAGTTGATGCGAGACATGCACGAAGTACGCCTGCTTCTCCTTCGCTGATGTGCTGTTCACCCTCCCTCACAATGTCCACTTCAGATGCATCAAGCTGAGACCATGTCCCTTGAATCTGGTTACCCGTTCACCTCATCTTCATCACCAAGACGCCAGGATATGTCCTATGAAGTACGAATGTGCCCCAGTACCCTATGTTCTGCCTGGTGTTCCTGACGCGTTACGTCTCTATCTGAAGCAAATGCTGGGACTTTCCGAAAGACTTGGAAACGTTAATCGCGGAGTGAGTCGCGTGGCGATGGACGCGCTGCCCACTCGGGTCTACAAGGAGAGGGAGAAGAAGGATAATGAGGAGGAGGACAAGTACGTGATGCACTTTGATCCCTCATCACTACTGGCCTGCTCTGTAACAGATCATATGTTCGATACCAGGTGTACGATTTGTCTGTGCGAGTACGAAGAAGGCGACGTGTTGCGGGCTCTGCCTTGTCTCCATTCGTACCACAAGTACGGGACAATTGTCGCGTTCATGTACCGGTCCACTCAACTCAACACTTACTCTTTCACTCTCTTCACTTCCCCGTACCCAGGGACTGCATCGACCACTGGCTCAAGTCGCACAATACCTGTCCCGTGTGCAAGACGCAGATCAACATGTAACCGAATGTACAGCACGCCTGTGCATTCTTCGCATGCCAGGACATCAGACGTCTGCGCGATCGGGAAGTAATTTTCCCACGCCCGTTTTTGCTACCGGAAGCGCAGCGGTACACAGTTTCTGTATTACCCAGCCCCGCTGTATCCATCTCTCGTACGGGCACTCTTGTCCCCATCTCTTCGACGCTTTCAATCTTACGGACAAGAGCGAAGGCGACGTCGCTTTCGCTTTTTTGTTCATCAAACGAATCGATTATAGTTATTATGTTAAATTGATTTGATAGATTTAGATATTATTTGTTGTTTTTTGAATTATTTTGCACAGCAACAAATATCTCCTGTAAATCTATTTTTTGTTAAAAAGAGGAAGATGAAGGGATTCCTCCGGTCGGCGTCGTCACGCAACATCGAAAAGAAGAAGAAGCGGGAGGGCATCGCGCTGCAGAGCGAATCCATCCTCGAACAAGTGGACCATGAATCTTCTCCTTCGTCTTCCCCACTCTCTTCATCTCCATCTCTCTCTGCTTCATCCCCGCGTCTGAGCACCTTCAGCCCGCGTCCCGCTTCGCCCCAGTCCCCGATTTTATCGTCATCAACCTCATCTCTCTCTTCTTTGTCTGTTTCATCTCCTTCTACTCCGTCTCGAAAAACAATCCTATCTTCATCATCCGCCGCGGTGCCCGTGGGGTCCGGCGCCGCCGCCGGTGCTGGGGGTGGTCTGACGTCGTCCCCATCGACTTCGTCGCGTTCGCACCGGGCGACGCGGGCGGTGGGCAAGTTGGTGATCGAAGAACTTGGCGACGAGGTGGGGCGGTTCAAGCTGGATGAGGACTCAGCAGTGAAGAACCGGACGGACGAGGTCAAGGTCCTGAAGAACCATCTCAAGAAGCTCACCACCCTCCTACGCCGCCTCAACGCCGACGCCCAACGTACCTTTTTTTCCTTATTTTTGTGAAACTTATTTTTTTTACCTCCGAGCCATGTTAATCATTTTATCAAATTAAAAACACAAAATATTAAAATTGATTTATTATTTAAGAGATATAAGTTTAAATAGAATGAATAAAATGAATATAAATGAAGAGATATGAGAAAGATAACTCACGTGGAATGTGTGGGTGATGGACAGGGTACGGCAAGAGCAACGCCAGTTTCGTCGAGGGCCTGGACAAGCTGCAGATTGCTGAGAAGCGATTTAACCCCGAATCGGTCTACGGTACGTTCTCTTTAGCTCGGTCATTGATCCATCCTTGCTGCAGCGTCAGAGACTGGCTTACTGACTCTTCCCTGCTTGGCATGCAGCTGAGGCACTTACCAAGTTCGCAGAAGCGGAAAGGGGCGTCGCTACGCAAGTGATCCAATTTGTACGTGGCGAAGCGGCGTTTCTAGCGGGCGCGCAGATTGACTGAGGCTTTCTCTGTTCATTTCAGCATCAGGCACCTTCAGAACAGCTGATTGCGCAGATCAATGAGTTTGTCCAAAGAGATATTTCGACTGAACTCAAGGTACGACTGGGTCCCGAGGAAATATGAGACCACTCTATCTTACAAGTATTGCTTACGTGTTTGGCTTCAGGCAATCAAAGCCAAGTATGACAAAGCCAGGCGAGAATACGACAGCGCTGTGGACAAAGTTACTTCTCTGCGTGGCAAGACGAAACCGGACGCGATCAAACTGTACAATGTATTTACGCTCTCCTGAACCATAAGTTCAAACAAGAAGATCTAACTTGTTTTCTCCTGATTGAAGGCCGAGAGAGAGCTGAAGCGCTATAAGAAGATATACGAGGAAGCTCTCGAAGAAGTGAGCTACAAGCTTGATGATATTGAACTCAAGAAGAGTTGCAACATGATTGAATGGATTACCAAGTTCCTACAACAAGAGCGAGTACGACTTAAAGGCCCTTATGACGAATACAATTTTAACCATCTTCAATTCAGGACATGTATGGAGAGTGCTTCGCTGTTATACAGCACTTGGAAACTTATCTGGTACATAGCAAGTGTTACCTCGCTTCCTGCAGTACGAGTAAGCCTCTTACTTCGACCTTTGCAGGATGAACTTACAGCCTGGACGACGGACATGAGATCCTTCTTTCAGGAATCCGTGCAGAAGCGGACGGAGGAACAGGTACGCTCCTTAAACTTACCACCAGAACCAATGTGCAATAGTAAGCCGCTCTTGGGGCCATTCTAGTCGATCATGTTCCAGGAAGAAAAAGATGCCATCTATGATCCCCTTCTTCAGGTACGAGGCCAACTGTTTTCCTCCTAATATGTCCTATATTGCAGTTGCTTAACCATCTGTGCTTTTGTGATTGTATAGCTTCTGGATTCGCATTCTGGCGTTGTGGGTATTTTACAGAGGATTATCTCGCGCGAGGGAAAGAACATCCCAATCCCCACCAAGGTACAAGAGCTGACCCTCACTCGCACTTGCAGCGCTCTGAACCATCTTGTACTACAGAGCGACAATCTGGGTGTGGCTAACTTACATAACTTTATCCGAGAATTCTACGATCTAATCTGTCAGGAGCTACTCCTTGCAGGATATAGAGTGCGTCTACCTTCATGCACAAGGATCTGCTCACCTGAACGAAAGTTGACCGATACATGTCTTTCTTTAGGATCAGATGCGGGAGCTAGCATCCGCGATGGGCCTACTGGAAAAGGCTAAAGAGGAGGTTGAATTGTAGTTAAGGAGCATACTTTCGAATGTACACTCTTCCATGGAATTCTAGCGCCAGGAAGGGCACCCCGGGAACAGCCACAGGGTGATCTTGGCGGCGTAGATAGCCAGGAGCGCGAAGAAGGCCAGACAGCCTGCCTCTGCAATGCGCATCACAGTTTGCCAGGATCACCCAGATAACGTTTCACAGGCATGGTACCTTTCTGTGTGACCAGAGGACTAAAGGACTACTCCCCACTGTTGTAAGTTCACATCTTCGTGCCGCACAACCTCAAGAAAATATTACCATACTTTAAGGGCCAGTGCAGGGATTATCCTACTCCAGCAATCAGGCTGATTGTGCGCTCTGTGAAGTCAAAGGGAACAGTCCTCTTTTAGGACTCAGGTAGAGTAACGTGCACACGTGGTCAACGATGGGTTTAAAAGAAACCTCTGGCATCGCGACAGAGGGATCTGATCGCCTTTTGCTGACTGCTATGGACATCGCTCGTGCGTGGGTGCCCGGAATCTGCGATACGTGGAGTTGTGGTTGCGGTGAAGAATGTCGCACAGCCTACAGAAGTCATCGTCTTTCCGCAGGCCGTGATCGATCTTGGACTGGAAGTACGGCGGGAAGGGCTCCGTGCGCCACCTGAGGTACTCGTTGTAGGCCTCTTCGTTGTTGGCCAGTTCGAGCAGATGGCGCGCCAGACTCGGAATGTCGGGGAAGTCGCTGACGTAGATCATAGCCTTCTCAGGGAAGAACTCTTTCTGTGTGTGAGGAGAGCCCAGGTAGATGGGCACTGCTCCGGATGAGAGACCCACGTATCCCTTCTCCGTGTGGTAGTACTCGCAGTTGGTGTTCTCCGCGGCAAAGTAGAACATACTGTAAGCACCCTCGTAGATGTTCTCGATGTACCGCTCAAAGGACGAAGCCTCGGGTACCCGCAACGACCTGTCGCGCAGCTTGGGGAACACGTCGTTCGAGTCTTCCCATGCCAGATCGTGCTTCTGTGCGTCGACTCTCATTCCTTCAACTTCACATCCGCCAAAGTTGCGCACTGTCACTCCGTACTCGATCAGCTCTCGCAGGATGTCCAGTCTGTTGTTGTTGGAGATGTGGCAGTTGGAGATCCACGCCGTGATCATCGGGTTGGCCTTCTTCTTCTCGAAAGGCACCACCGGCCAGTGGCGGATATGCTCGAAGGAGCCCGTGGTATCGATCATCATCGAGAATTGGTAAAGGTCAGCAGTCATGCGCCAGCTGAACTCGTAGTCGAACACGTTCATCATACCCTGATCCTTCACTACAGGATAGTTGCCGGGGGATTCCCAGAAGGCGCCGATGTACTTCTGATGTCTCTGCTTATAGTCCTTGGCTTGTTGCGAGCTGTGTATGGCATCCCATATCACCACGTCGGACTGCCGTAGCCTCCTCTCGTCTTCTCCGTGTCCCACGAACTCGCAGTGGCGCAGACACCCCTGTGGCGGGGCCACGGTGAAGGGGCATCTATTACCGTAGCATGCAACCCGGTGTTGATATATAAGGAGCGTAGGTCCCTCTCGATGTTCGCTCTTCTCGTTGTTGTCGTTGTCGTTGTTGTTGTCTTTGTCGTCGTCGTTGTTGTTGTTGTCGTTGTTGTTGTCGTTGTCGTTGCTGTTGCTGTTGTTGTTGGCGTTGGGCTGCACAAGTATGCAGCTAACCTCCACCGGAGGGCAGACACACTCTGGGCAGGAGTTGGCCGGGGCAGCGGAACCGACGAGGTTGGGCCAGGAGCGCATGGCAAACATGCAATAGAGGCCTACGAGCGCGAGTACAACCAGATAAGGCAGCGCACGGCCAGCGACGGCCATGTTTCCTTTCCTTGCGCCTCAAGAGAGCCTCGGAAGAGCCTCCTTGGAATTTGTGGAATTTATTTTTCTCTTTGATTTTTAAAAGAAAATCAAAAGAAAATACAGAGGAAATTATAGGTTGTCACGACATCCTAAATAATCGTTCTCAAATTAAAACCCCAGAGACGGCCGTCAAGGGTTGAAGGCGCAAGGTGCTGCTGGTGAGGAGCTTGGGGGTGAAAAAAAGAGTGGGTGGAGTGAGGAAGAAAGGGATGAGCGTCAACAAGAAGCAGCTGGACGAGAAGCATCAAAAGATTCTGAGGAAACTACTGCAATTACCAGAAAACAAAAAATGTTTCGACTGCTCTGAGAAGGTCTCATCATCTCTCCCATCTTCTTCGCCTATCTTCCTCCTTCCCCTTGTTCATTTAATTCTTTCACAAGCCTTCCATTATAATGATGATGTCCATTTAATCATTTACGTAACTGATATCCTTATGACAAATTAATTCACTTTTCATCTCATGTGTGGCTTGCGTGTGTTCCAGGGTCCCTTCTACGCCTGCACCACGCTGGGCACTTTTGTCTGTACGACCTGCTCGGGCATCCAGTACGTCGGCAGCTGCCCACTCGCTCATGAGACTGACGCCACCTCTACGAGCTGACTTCATGAATTGTGCGTGTGTGCGCAGCCGTGAGTTCCAGCACCATGTGAAGTCCATTTCGATGGCTTCCTTCAAGCCTGAGGAGGTTCAGTTCCTCGAAGAGATGGGCAACGGGGTACGCTGCGGCTTCTCTTCTCGTGGCTGATGTCTGTGGCGGAGTGGCTGACGCGACGTGGGGACCGGATTGCGCCATTACAGCGAGCGCGAGAGATATGGCTGGCTTACTGGACGCCTGATGACTACCCTGAGCCGGACTCCACTGACAAGGCCCGCGTGCGAGAGTTCATGAAGCTCAAGTATGAGCGGAAGAAGTGGTGCGTCGCACATTTCCCTTCCCGACGGTCTCGATCGTATTTTAATGACCTCTGGCGTGATACACAGGTACGCCAAGCCAGGCTCCGTTCATCGAGGCAATGGCTCAAATGGCGCGGCCCGGGGCGCTGATAACAGGACGCGCAGCAAGAAACGAGTAAATACATAGTTGCTCTTTCCTTGTACTCCATATGAGGCTTATCAATTGTTGTTCTGTACCCTGTGCAGGATGACGATACGCCCAAGGTAGAACCTATCGAAGCTATACTGGGCAAGGATATTCCGCCGATTTCCATCACACACCAAGTCCACATTCCCCTTGAGAGTATGTTACCTTGGCAAGCCTTAGCAGGCAGGCAGCTTATTAATCTATCCTTGCAGCTGGTCAACGGCGAGACACTGGGCATCCTGCCAAGAACAAGGTGACAAATAGCAACCATTAATTGCCTAAGTCTTTGTAACTAACTTGTCCCCTTTGTATGCAGGATCCGCTTCTAGTGAATTGGACTGATCCCGTTCCAGCTCCTGTACCCGCTCCTGTTCGCATACCCACCGGTGGGCAGTTTCCTGCGCCTCCTACGGCTACGCCGGCAATACACCACCCAGTAGGACCCACTCCCAGTACTGGTACCAATATCTGTACTCTAGGAATACATCTCGATAGTCTGACGCGCGTTGCTACCAAAGGTCCTAGCGGTCTTGGTGGCTTAGAATCTGTATTTACTCAGCCAGAGCCTTCCAAGGCGCCATCCACGGTTTGGCCGCCTCCCCCCGTCGGAGGTGCCACTCCAATGGGCGCCGGTACTTTTCGTGTGCACCAATCTCCGAATAACCGAATTTAACTGTGTCCTTTCAGGTATGATGGTCCATCCTGTGGGAACTTACCCTCCCATGGCTACGCCGCCGTTCCAGCAAGTCAGTCCGCAAGGTTCTTGCTCTTATCCATTGAGCTAGATGCGACAACACTCATGCCTCTTCACAATCAATAGTATTCCAGCAGATGACGCCACAACAGCAACAACAGTACTTGGTTTTGCAGCAGCAATGGATTCAACAGCAACAGATGCTGCTACAGCAACGTATGGCTCAGATGACACTGACTGGCGCTCCGCCAGCTGGCGGCCCTGTCATGACTCCAATGGGACCGATGTCAGGCAGTATACCGACCATGACCCAAGTTCCTCCGGGAGCTCCAATGGGAACAAATCCCTTCCTCGTTGGGCCGACTGCACCAGGCCCTACACCTGGAGGTACCACAGCAATTCCATTCGACTGACAAAATCACTTACGCCATTTCTTCTCTAACATAGTGTTGACTCCTGTACCTTATGGAGGTCACGGCGTCGCCAGGGCTGGTGGACCAACCGCTTTGCCTGATAAGCCTGACCGTATGTCCTTGTCATCTTGCTCACTGCATCATTCCAATGTCACCAACGATTTCTCCACCAGCCTTTGCGGATCTATCTCCACTACCGCACAAGTCGGCAGCAAGTACCACAACTACTGCACCGTCAGGTAATCAAGCTCGCGCCAAGCTCAGCATTATTCGACAGAACTAACAGTTAGACAAACGATGCAGGACCAGCGCCGAGCAGGGGACCTGGCATCGGAATGGGAGCAGTTTCGTCGCCCACGCAATCGCCATTCTTCCCATCCGCTCCTACTCCCATATCTCCTGTAGCATCCCCCGTCCTTCCCCCTTCCGGCTCCAATCCCTTCGCTCCTCCTTTCGCCGCGTCGGGTGGATTTCCTCCGAGCGCCACCCACGGATCCCACCCTCACCTCACCGCTCCGGGCAGCAACGGCGCCCCATCTGGTGCCGGATCAGGGTTCAACCCTTTCAACAGTCTTATCTAAGTGCCAGCCGCTCCGCTCGTGGTGACGCGTGCGGCCTGTGCTCAGGCCTAGGCCTCGATCCTACGTCATGTCTCGTACTACCCAGTCTTAATACCTCTTCTTTGCTTCCGTATTGTTGTGATTCGATTGTCGATCTGCTCACAATGCTCAGCAGATGTGTTTTTCAATGTATTGCCTTCATTGATCAAGTCTTTTGTTTGCCTTTGGTCTTGGCCTGCTGTCGCTGCTTACTCATGTCGCTGTTATCGGTGCGCTTGGGTGGTGCGGGTTTGACCTTGAATGGCTGCAGCGGGAAAGGCTGTACTACCCCCAGAGCTTGCGCTGCAGGAGCATCACCAGAGCCACCAGTACTGGGGACAGTGGCAGCTGCCTTTGCTGGAACGAGCCACGGCACATTGAGTGGTGTCGCCTTGGACTTAAGGAAGGCAACCAGGTCGCCGTGCGGATGCTCCACGCCCTTCTGGCTCACACGAGTGAGTGACCTACATATGTCGAGCTGGCGAAGGTACCTTGAAGCCAATGACCATGATGGAGCGAATCCCAAGTACGCTGCCCAGCTGCACGCTTACATCACCGCCGAGCGGGAGTAACGGCACATCTGTGAGGAAGGCCTGCACAGGGAGGTGTTGCACGAGTCGTGCTGGCTCCACGTCCTAGACAGAATTGAGGATTTGCCGCAGCACAAGAGATAGGGTACAGCAGGCGTCGCACCTTGCAAACGACCACGACTTCAAGTTGCTTCTGTTCCAGATACTTCGTGACTGCGTTGATGCCCACGGCTAGAAACTTACACTTCTCTCTGGTCTCATCTCGCTTTAGTATTCGCTCTTGTCGCGCGGCTTGCTGCTGCGCTCGCTTCTCGGCAGCGCTCGCCGCCTTGGCCTCGTCAGGTTGCTCTACTGGCTTCGTTGACGTTGCTACACCTTCTATCTCCATGCCGTCCGTGGTCGTATTCCTTTCATCAAGTCGCTTCCTTTTGCCTTGTTGCTCTGATCGTGCGGAATCTCTTTGATGTTTATCACCAGGCTTTGATGCTGACGAATCGCTCTTCCCCTCTCCCTTCACCTTTGCCTTTCGTTTCTTTCTGGCCTTCTTGATCCGCAAACGCTTGTACTCACCGAGTTCCCTATATGAGTGGGAATGACAACAAGTCGAGACTGGTGAGTGCTTGATCGAATCTCAACCGAGCTCAATCCAGCATGATGAACGCACTTGGACAAGCGATCCAGGACCTCACTGCGGACCTCCTCTGAGACAGGCGACCTGAACCAGCACATGTGTACCACAAGTTTCGTCACTCATCCACGAGGTCCCTGATGAATGACACCTGAGGTCAGGCTCAGTTTAAACGTACCACTTGAGAGCGAATGGTGAGTCGAAGTTGACCTTGAGTGCATTTTGCTTGCTCTTCTTCTTGGTCGTTGCCGTCTTTTCCAGTGCACCCGATCCAGCCTTCACCTGTCTGACACTACATCAACATCAATTTAGCAACGAAAGAAATCCCAAAAGATCAGGAAAAATATTAAATTGGTGTATAATTCCTAGGAATCAGGCAAATTAAAATTGATTTTTTTTAAGGTGTGGGAGAATACGTTGGTGTAGCAGGCTGCTTGCGTTTCCGCTCCGTGGGGGTTTTAGGAGTGCTACCCCCTCCTCGTGTTGCCATCTTCAATTCCTTTTGTTTCGATTTCGCTCTTTTGAAAGTTGTTTCGCAAATAATTTGAAGTGAACATATTTGAAATTCCTACTCGGGTGCTTTCGTGGCGAGCTGAGTTATTGGCAGCGGGACGAGGAAGAACAACAAAATGGAGGCGGCTGCCCACTGGCCCCAGTGGCCCATCGAGCGTGTTCCGGGGGTACAAGACATGAAGACCTCACCACCTCCCAAGCTTATCATTTTTCTTTTTCAATTTTCGTAATCTATCGGAAAATTTGAATATTGGATTTCCAAAATGCTGAATTTGTAGATTCCCTGTGGTGAATTTCATATTCTAACCGGACTCCCCTTCTTTCCAAAAGTTCATAAATGATTTCTTCGATGGCCAAGTGGTCTTCATCACTGGTACCTCTGCCTTTCCCAAAAAAATAATCATTTTTTATGGTCCCGGATTTTTGCCCTATTTGATTTTATAAATATAACATTTATTTATGTCACTTTTCGCAAATAATTACTTGGGTCTTATTCAATTATGATTTTATTTTTATTAATTATTTTTGATTGAATTCATATTTAACTGTTATGGAGTGCAGGTGCGACTGGATTCTTGGGAAAGATTCTGTTGGAGAAGATGCTACGCGACTTGCCCAAGCTTGCCAAGGTCTACCTTCTCATCCGACCCAAGAAGGACTGCTCGGCAGAGGAGAGGTACGATTGATTGACTGTAGCCTTCATGATGACGGGCACAGTCGAGTGGTGATGGTGACGCATTTACAGAGGAGTGTAGCGGCTTTGTGCTCCTCAACACTGCACACTAACTCCTATGTGATTGTGGCGATCACAGGTTTCAAAAGGAGGTTCTCAACACCCCTTTGTTTGGTCCTCTACGGAAGGCTCTGGGCGGTGATCGCGCTTTCGACGAACTCATCAAAGCGAAAGTTGAGGTATTGAAAGGCGACATTCTCGAAGAAGATCTCGGACTGAGCGCGGATGAGGTACCTGTTTAACTTTTGCGTAGCTGTTAAGCCTGTGTTGCTGAGCTCTTTATGCATGCAGATGCGGAAAGTGATTGAGGAAGTGACCGTATTCATCCACTGCGCCGCCACCATTTCGTTCACCGAGCCGCTTCTGGACGCCATCAACCAAAACGTAGTGGCCGCGCTGCGTGTACTCAAGCTTGCTAAGAGTGCGAAGCAAGTGAAGATCTTCACACACGTATCTACAGCTTATGTTGGCTGCGATAGGTAATTGTAAATCCTCACCTGTAGCCTCAGTGCCACTTACCTCAATATATTTTAGGACCGGTTTCATTGAGGAGAAGGCTTATCCGTTCCCATTCGAACCTGAGCAACTTTTGAACCGGCTTCTTATCATGCATCCCAAAGATGTGGAGAAGCAAACCAAGAAGATCCTTGGCAGGTGGGATCACCCTGCTAATTGTTCACTATATCCTTCGCTAACCTTTTTTAATGCGTGCTTTGAAGATACCCCAACACATATACATTCACAAAGAGCTTGGCTGAGCATATGTTCATCAAGAAAAGAGGCAATCTACCTTTGGCAATCGTGCGACCGGCAATTATCAAGTATTGTTTCTTCCCTAGGTCCCTCTCGAATAGCATTTTCATAAATGTTTCCTATCCAGTGCTGTGAACCGAGACCCTATACCTGGCTGGATTGATACGCTCGCAGCTGCCGGCGGTCTTTACGCTGCATGTGGATTCGGAATCCTCAAGTTTTTGCCGGGACATCTTGAAAATGCTACCGATCAGGTACTTGTCGTTGACTCGATTCATGTCTGTCAGTTTGCTCACTTCCCTTATCAACGTAGGTGCCAGCTGACTTTGTGGTGAATTGCATCATTGCCGCGACTGCATACAACGCTGGCAAGGACCGTTGTGCGATTTACCACAGCGGAACCTCACACCGCAATCCACTCCGATGGTCCTACATCGTCAAGTGTCTCCTGCCCTACTGGCTCATGGTCCGTACATTCACACCTTTTTCTAACCCGTGGACTCAATCTGACATGTAATATCAGAACCCACCCAAGCGACGCCTCGAACGGGCGTCCTTCGAGTTTATTTCTGGTCCCTACCCAATGTACGAAATAACTTACTTCTTGAAATGGACTTTGCCGGCCCTTCTCTACCAAATGGTCGCACGTACTGTCGGCGATGAGAAGCTCAGGAAAAATGCCAAACTGCTAGGTATGCACTAGATGATCTGTTGCGCTCTTGCTCGTAATGTAACATCCATTCTACAGCCCAAATCGACAAACGTTTGACCAAGTTCACTGAGACCTTCCGTCACTTCACTGAGAACGTATGGATCTTTGCCGTGGATAACTCTGATGAGTTATTGCAGGCCATGACTTCTCAGGTACCGTACCTTCTGAGTGTCCCACATAGCAGGTCTCTGCTTACACGTGTTCTTGCAGGAAAAAGAGGTATTCAATTTTGATGCTTCCCGACTTGATTGGGACGATTACTTGATGCGTTATGCGTATGGCCTTCGTACTTATGCTCTCAATGAAAAAGGTATCGTAGGACTTGTCGTATCGCGTCATGACAACTCGATACCAGAGACTAACGACTGCGATGCATACAGGTCTGAGGCCACCAACTCGAGGAGACTATCTCGTTTACACAGGCCTCTCCCTCACCAGGAAACCCTTCGCCGACCTCATGTTTGCCTTCAAGGTACATTATTTAAGGAATATGAACTGCAAAGAGCGATGTATCTAATGAAGGAAATCGTTTTATACAGAGTAACTTGATCATTAATAACGCCGGTATTGTTCGCAGCGGTGAGGAGCTCAAGCTCTTGGTCTTGTCCTCACCTCGTGTGCAGAAGTACGCTAGGTCTTGTTGATGCTGTTTTTCCATTATTTCTAAGTTGTCTGTGGTGTTGTGTAGAGCGATTCTGCGCGAGGCCTCCACCAAGCAGGTGTCCGTGCAAGTGGCAGAGGCGAGAGCTAAGAATATTCTTGAAGTCATGGGCGCTGATGCTTCGCCTGCAGTTCTGCGCTCACTTGCATGGGCTTTCCGCAAGATTTATCGGTATCTCTACCCGCTTTGCATATTGGCCTTTAGGCCATTCCTAACCTCACCATTCAGACGATTGTATTCGGGAATTGTCATCAACCAAGTGGGTTTGGAGGCAGTCAAGGAACTCTTCAGTACTACCCTCAAGAAGGAGAAGTCAGCCCTGGTTAGTCCCCTACTTCGAGTCCTTTTAATTCTCGATGTGACTTTGCTGACTTTGTATGCTGAAGGTCTTGATTCCGTCGCATAGGAGCTACATTGACTTTTTGATCATCTCCTATATCTTCTACTCGTTCCAACTCCCCGTACCGCACATCGCTGCTGGTGATGACTTCTTGAATATGCTTCTGGTCCGGTGGATTTTCAGAAACAGGTACAACCTACTCAATCGGCTGCTCGTACGTTTAATCAAGTGTTCTAACATTGGATTGTATAGTGGCGCTTTCTTCATGCGAAGATCTCTTGGAGATGACGAATTGTATCGTGAAATCTTCACTGAGTACACTCAGCGTCTTCTTCTTGATGGTGCGCTCTTGTTTCATGCGGGGTTGGTACCGAGTAGTAAGTCATTTCCACTGGCGCGCATGCAGGCTATCCTGTGGAGTTCTTCATCGAGGGGACGCGCAGCAGGTCGGGAAAGATGATTCAACCCAAGCTTGGACTTCTGTCGATCATAACAGATCTCTTTTTCGAAGACAATCAGAAGCCGACCGCTGCACCTCCCCGCACCAGGTCTTTCAGCCATCCCATATCGCTATACGCCTTGAGAACCCCACTCAGATCTTCCACCTCGCAGATCAAGCCGAGTGAAGAAATCGGCCTTGGAAAACGTTCACTTCGTGCCCATCGCCATCTCCTATGAAAAGGCACGCTTGGCAGTATCTGAGGCATCTCTCTCGCGTAACTAACATGTGCTATAGGTAGTGGAAGAGGCCCAGCACGTGAAGCAACTTATGGGTGAAAGCAAGAAGAAGCCTTCCCTGCGAGCCCTACTTGCAGCTGCTCACTGGGTCCTTACTCTTGGTGAACAACCTTTGTCCTAAAACATCCCACACGAATGAAAGCTAATCAGTGTCTTCTCGCAGATTTCGGAAGGATCAACGTGCAATTCGGAAACCCCATATCACTGCGATCTTTCATTAATCAAGAGGTGACTACAAACCCTGAAAAGAAGGCCATCGGTCCATGGGGCAACTGTTCCCCGCTTCCGTTCTCAATTCATTCACTGTCCGGCCTACCTAATCCCCCTGCTGGCCCAAGTCAGCCGAGTTCCCAGTGTTTGTTTCCACAAGAGGCTGATGTTGCTTACGACCCGTGGACGAACCAGAATCACCGGAAGATTGCCGTAAGCAACTTGGCCTACAAGATCAGCCAGGAAATCGCTGGTACATGCATTTGTTTGGCGTCTACGGTGAGGTTTAGGATGATAGTCGACTCACACACCTGTATATCAGTGAATACTGTGTCGATGTCCACGGGCATTGTGGCAGCTCTGGTGCTTACCCAGAGGAACGGCATCACATTTGAGGATCTGGTAGACAAGTTCTCCTGGCTTAAGGAATTAATCATCCAGAAGGGTACACGGCATCACTGAGCGTCGTGGTCGACTGCTGGAACTAGTTAAACTAACACTTATGTGTGGTCAAGGTGGATGGAATGATCCCATCCTCCACCCGAATAACTACGTGGTCAAGCGCGCTATCAAGCTTTTGCATCCATTGATTGTCGAGCGCAACAGACGCCTTGAACCCAACTACGTCAACATACTTGACCAAAGGAATTGGGTATGCGATGGTATCTTGTGTCCACGTAGGTATTCATGTACTTACCGGCACGATTTGTAGGTGCACCTCGGATATTACCGCAATCAAATCGTGCATTTGTTCAAAGATGAGTGCATTATGGCCGTAGCACTCTACTCCTTCGGTACACCCTATCTTCTGAAGGAAGGACTCCCACGCTAACTCGAAAGGTCGGTAGGTCGTTCAAGTGTGATCGGAAGACCAGAGGCGCAGGAAGTTGGAATAACCAAAGAGAAGCTCATGGAAAGAATTGCATTCTTGTGCGATCTCCTTAAGTTTGAGTTCATCCCTACGGGCTCGGAGGTATGAAGCTTCTTGAAGAAATTCCTAGCATTGTGGCTTATCTGGGCTCGCTGTGCAGAACTATCATCAACAACTTGAGTGGTTCATAGAAAAGCGGCTCTTCCAGAGAAAGCCTTCTGCTTCCGGTCAGCATGATCTCATTTTTGTTCCACCACATGGGGAGCGGTACACTCCAAGCGCTAGTTGACACTTATTCTCCCTTTGTCTGATCCTTCTGTGTTCTTCGTGTAGATACTTCACTTTCTTGTGTATGCTCTTCTGGCCTTTCATAGACAGCTATTGGCTTGCTTCTCTTGCCCTCTTCTCTGCTCTTCCCGACCGGACTGTGCAGGTAAGTTGCAGACTTGTTGCCACGATCAATTGATTATTCCCTTTTAACCTCTACTCCTCCCCCACATAGGCCAATATGTTGGTTGATAACGCCCAGTGGTTTGCAGACCACTTCTTCAAGGTTCGTCTGTGATCGTTACCAGTATTTCTGTGTGCACATGATAACCTGGAAGGTTCAGAATGGGTTGCTGCAACATTTCGACGCAAGCAGCAAGGACACCTTCCAAAATGCTTTCACCGTATTCAAACGTTGGGATATTCTCCAGACGCGTGGTGAGCGTCAATCTACCGGGTACGTTCGTTTTACGATGAACGCGCGTTGTTGTGGCCCTTCACGCTAATATCTGATGTAATAGACGCGAGGTGTTGCTGCAGCTTACACCGTACTGGCAGGAAGAGAAGGCACTCGACGTTCTCGTCAACCATATTGGCCTATTCAGACGGACACCCCTCCAAACTGGGTACATATTGCATCCTCTTTAAATCAAAGCACAAGAAACTCACTCCCTCGGCGTCGTCCTATGTCATAGTCCCTTGGACAGGAAAGCGTTGCTGGCGGACTTCCCCGTGGTCGCACGACTGTGAGTCCTCTCCGTTTTCTGTCATGAGTGGCGAAGCGCTCAATTGAAGAGAACGTTCATGCATTCGGCAAGCAATCTGAAGAAGTTGAACCTGTAACTCAAGCATGTCGAATAGAAGTTAGGGAAACTACACATGGGGTGTGTGCCTCTCCTGCCAGATCTGTTTAGTTAGGATAAAATAGGAAACAAGAACGAAACGTCACGCACGCCGATTGGTCCATAGAAGATGTTTGGTGATCGCCGAAATTTCGCCCAAAACTTTTGTCTCTTCGTTCACGTTGAAGATGAAACAACAACGAAAGAAATCAATCATTTGGCCTTACAACCTATACACCGGTGACTACGCATGCAGCAGCCAGACGAGAAGGGGGAGAAGGAGACGTGTAGAGATGCCAGCAGAACCACCGTGAAGCTGAGGCTGGTAGGGGGCGACACCGCGTCAGCGGAGGACTTTGTGCCGACCAACAGCCTTGTGAATCCCCTCCTCAATGACCTCTACGAGTTGACGATGGCCTACGCCTACTGGAAGGCCGGCAAGCACGAGGAGCCTGCCGTGTTCGACCTGTTCTTCCGCAAGAACCCTTTTGGTGGCGAAGTAACTGTCTTTGCCGGCCTCGAAGAAGTGGTACTTCTCCCATCTTTTATTTGTTTTTATTTGCTGAATATTAAATGAATAATGAGAATGAAAACGAGAAAAGCGAGTCGTTTTCGTTCTTTTCGCTCTCTTTTCTGTCTTCTGTTTGCGATATCTCGCTGCTGTGTCTGAACATTGCGTCATTTCTCACCGCTGACATATGTCCCACCATCTATCACAGCTAAGATATGTGAAGAATCTGCGCTTTACCAAGGGGCAGATAGACGAATTGCGTAAAAAGGTACGCGTCTTTATCATTTTTAATTACACGAAAAATGGCTCGACATAACCACAACGAGCACACGCCAGCAACGATTGTACTTGGGTAGTGGTAACGTTATATGTATGATGCTCCACGCGCTCTAACATCACAGTCTCTTGCATCTACAGGCACTACACAATTGCAAAGAGGATGCCTTCTTCGAATGGCTGGCCACCGTGGACTCTTCGAAGATCAAGGTAGTTATTCGATTGTACAACGTAGATTGTCTTTGTCTTCTTCTAAGTGCGTCTATGGCGGTTTCAGATCTACGCAATACCTGAAGGGACACTGGTGTTTCCTCGTGTGCCCCTGCTTCGCGTGGAGGGTCCTCTAGCCACTGCGCAGCTCTTGGAAACCACGCTTCTGACTCTTATCAACTATCCTACGTACGTAATGTGTACCATGGTCCTGGTCTGTTCTTTCTTCTTAATCCGCAGTTTTCCAGGCTCATCTGCACAAACGCCATGCGCCACAGGCTTGCGGTTGGTCCTAACAAGGTACCAACCCTCCATCGACACCAAAGGGAATCCCACTCATCATTCCTCTTTCAGGGCCTTATGGAGTTTGGGCTGCGGCGCGCTCAAGGTCCCGATGGAGGTGTGTCAGCATCACGATACGCTTACATGGGCGGCTTTGACAGTACAAGCAATGTGCTATCGGGTTTGCTTTGGGACATCGAAACACAGGTTCGCTCTCTCTACTTTGACGCATCCAACCGGCACACTTATCACTTATCATCGCCGAAAATTAGGGCACTCATGCACATTCTTTTGTTGAAAGCTTCTTTGACGACGTGCCCCTTACGACGAAATACCTAAGGAGGAAAGCCGAAAAAACAGGTACATCACTTGCAATACGGATGGCCTCGAATGTGCGCTGATTCATCGTCGTAGTGACAGAAGAGGGAAAAGTAGAGGATTTTGAAAAAGTCGCAATGGAATGTCGTGAAGAACTCGGATTCGTGGACACCAGCACGGGAGAGCTACGCTCGTTCATAGCTTACGCAATGTACAAAAAGGTTTGATGAATGTGAAGATCATAACTGATTACTAATCTCGTGCAGTGCATTCCCTACCCGATGTCTGTGTCTTGTTGACACATACGACACATTGAATTCGGGAGTTCCGAACTTCCTCTGTGTAGCTTACGCCCTCCACAAGGTATGCTGCGCTTTCTCGCTTCGGTGATCTTCATTCCTTAACTTGGAGCCTCAGTTTGGGTACAAGGCGGCTGGAATACGGTTGGATTCAGGAGACTTGTCCCACTTGTCCAAGGAATCGCGAAAGATGTTTACGTACACTTCGCTTCACCTTCGCATGGATGTACAGCTCAACTGGCCTTATTTGTGCTTACACAGTAAGGTGGGAGAGAGGCTTGGTATAAGTTACTTCAAGAACTTCACGATTGTGGCATCCAACGAGATCTCCGAAGACGTTCTCTATTCCCTCAATCTACAAGGACATGAAGTTGATGTGTTTGGTGTGGGGACAAATTTGGTACGACACTTCTGTAACGAGACCCTAGCCGCTCCTGGGGCTGATGGCTCTGCTCTTTGTATACAGGTCACTTGCCAGAAGCAGCCTGCACTTGGTTGCGTATACAAGTTAGTTGAGTTGAACTGCCAGAATAGGATCAAGCTATCTGAAAGCATTGAAAAGGCTTGTCACCCATCCTTTTGTGCCCACTGGCACACTTTGAACTGACTTTCATCACTTGACAGGTCACTATACCTGGCCGCAAGGTGGCCTACCGTCTCAATGGCAAAAAGGGAGGACCAGTGCTCGACGTTATGCTTCAGCTGCCTCCTCACGACAAACACAGTAGAAAGGCGGACGACGGAGATGTCGAAGACTCTGATAAGCCTGTTGAGGGTAGGCGGCTCCTTTGTTGCGATCCATTCGACGCCAGGAAGAGGTACGCCACCTGCCTCCTCAGTAGTCAGCAGACTGGTGACCTTTCTTTCTTTAGAGCGTACATAACCCCTACCAAAGTGGAGAGACTGCACAAGCTTTTCTTCAAGGACGGCAAAGTGGCGTGTGAGTTGCCCTCAATTGCCACAATTCGTCAGTATGTCAGCGATCAGGTCGCCAATCTTCGGCCAGGTACGCACACTAATGATCGCCACGGATAAGCTGAGCATGACCGTTTGGTTTTCTTGGGCTCCTCCCTCCTTTCTACACACAGACCATCTGCGGCCACTGAACCCAACGCCCTACAAAGTCTCCGTCACCGAGACACTCTACTGTGACTTCCACCATCTGTGGGAGAAATCAGTGCCGATCCGAGATATCTCCAACCTCAACGTGCTCGAAGACTAGGCCAGACCGTTATGGTTCCTTACCTCCCGCTGCTGATACCTTCATTGCTATCGCAAGAGTTTGTTGTTACAAAGCATGTTAGGAGAGCAAGTGACAAAGGAAGTGCGCGGACTGGGGTCTGCACGTGCCACCTCCAAGGTCCGTACCCCCGGGGAAGTTAGGTACCTAAGGGTTGCAATGTTAGGTAACCTCCAACAGGATTGGGTGAGCGCTAGCTCCAGCTTTCGCTCACTTCTACGCGGCGTCCACGGAAGACAACGGGTACACCGGTCGTGATAGCGCTACATGGTGTTGTGGGTAACGATCCAAATAAGCATCATCGCCGCCAGTGATGCAAATAAGCGACCGCACAAGTTCACACTGCGCTCATCTGTCCTCCGTGTCACCGGTGGGTATCACCGATGTCCTTTCCTTCGCTTCAGGTCGGTCCACCCGCGGCCTTCTGGGTGCACGCGAGGTGGCCGCATACGCGCAGAGGTATGGCGATTCACATGAAAGTGGACGGACAGAAGTTATGCCACGATCTCGACCAAGATGGGGGCGCACAATCCCAAGTGTCAAGAGTCCTCCCTTGTCCCCACCACACCGCGCACACACACGTTCTTGACCAAATCGAAGCAACGTCTCCGTGTACGAGCACGAAGCTTGATTGGTCGGCCCACCTTGTCCTCCACCACCTTCCCGGCCGATCTCCTCTTGCCTATATATTCGTCGTTCTTCGGTCTCTCCTTGCTCTGCACACCCACCACCCGACCATAGCACCAAGTCACGCCCCTTGTTCTCCACGTTTTTGAAGCCGTTAAACAACCCTACTTCACGACTCTTTCTTTCTTTGCGAACCACTTATCCACCGCATTTGCTATCAACCTCTTATCCCCGAATACGCACACCACGCCGGCACCCGATCACCGGTCGCTTGCCCCCGTGCTTCATAGGTAAGTGGTGGTGCTGGTGGCGCCGTTCTCCCCATGTCGACCTGCCTAGTGCCACGCGTACTAACAGAACCCACCATACAGAAGAAACCAGCGATTGAGAGAGGCAACATTCCCTCCGATTCAAGTAAAGAGTTAAGATACCAGTCTGGCAGGACAAGAAGAAGAAGTGCAGCTGCCTGCAGGTACCACCAGCACCAGCCTCACCTGCTTGGCATCACACACGCACGCACACGTCTGCATGGCCATGCCTGCACCCGTGCCAGTCGTCTCTGCTATCTGACCGTACCAAGTGGCGTGCCAGCTTATAGACGTTGAAGACGTTGCAGATCCACCTTTGGCACCACACCTGGTCCAGACATTCTTCTCTGCCAATCGCGCCTACGGAGAGACCCACCACCATTACCCCACGTAAGACACCTTTACCCCCTTTGGTCTCCCCTATCCTCCCCCTCTTCCAAGACACCATGTCCTCCATCGTGTCCTCTCTTCACCCTCTCTTCCGCTTCCTCCGTTTTTCTTCTCCTCCTTCTTTCCCGGTTCTCTTCCACTTCCTTGCATTGCACCTCCAAAAATCACAATCACCTGTGCCCCACCTGGAATAGGAGTTAGGTCACCACCAAGCAAAAGCTTCGGCCAACCATGACAACTCATCATCAGCTCACGAACACTTTGTTGAGAGGCCACTCCTGTATGACTTACCTGTTCTGCACGTGACTGGTATCTGGTTGTGACAGAACAGCCGTGAACCAGTGACAGCTGCCATCTGGTGGAGAGAGACGAGAAGACACGTACCACGGGGTGGAAAGGACAACATTCTTTCACCTCTTGTCCCTACCTACCCTTTCCAGTCCAAGCTCGTCACTTGTGATCGTAGTGGTCTTAAGCTTCCCGTCAGCTTCGTCTTCTTCCCCTTTCGCTTTCGCTTTCGTCTTCGTTCTTCATCAAAGCATTCAAGCCTCGGCGAGGATGTCTGCCCCGGGGAGCGGCGTGGTCAGCACGACTGCGGCGACCTTCTCGTCGTCACCTTCGCTCTCCGCGTCGTCGCCCTTGTCCTCGCCCCTGATGGCGGGAGCGGGCAGCTCGTCAGGGTCTTCCGGCTTCATCAGCCTGCGGACGGCCGTTACGCTGGGCCACGCGTTGCTCAAGGGTGACACCAACATCCATTCCTTCCTGCAGTCCCTGGCCGAACGTGGCAACTCGCGCCAGGACGAACGCAAGAACAAGCGCAAGCGCAGCAAGAAGGAGAAGAAGGAGAAGAAGGAGAAGACGCCGTCCAAGTCGGCCACGTGGAGCTCCCTCCCCACCACAGCAGCTCCCGGAGCTTCAGGCGGCGCCGTCAAGGCTGATAGCGCACCAGCTACGCCTTGTCCTGCCACACCGAGGAATGCACGCCCGTCTCCTTTGGCATCATCTTCTTCGGCCTCCTCTGCGCCGACCCTTGGGTCATCATCCTCGTCGTGTTCGTCCTCCAAACCTCGACGAAAGCGCAGCATCTCCGAAGCCCGCATGTTCTCATCGGCCGATGATCATCTTCTTCATCGCGATCGTAGCCAGTCGGAACCGACTCTCAACTCACCCCTGGTCAGTGGTTCACTTCCCTGCACTCCTCGCAGCAGGGACGTCATCGTGCGCTCCCAGAGTGCGTCATCGGCAGCCGCAATGGAGCGTGAGCAGCCGACGCCCGGCGGCAAGGCCAAGAAGACCAACAACTCACACCCGCCCAGCGTCAGCCTCAGGATAGCACAGAGCGGAGCCATCAACATCAGCGGACGGTGCAAGAGCAGCCCATTGCTTGGCCAGACGCACCAGTCCTCAACCGCAGTGTCGACAAAGTCTCACTCGTGCCTCAACACGAAGCCGATCACCAAGAAGTGCAGCACCTCGTCTCGCGCTCCTCGTACTCGGAGCTCCAGCTTGGAAGGGCCACCCCTGCCGTCTCCTGCATCTCGACGCAGCTCTATCTCGCCGGTGCCCCCTGCATTCGGCTCCCTGCCCTCACCGAGCGAGATGCCTTCCGCCATTCATCATAGTGCTGCGACTCAGCAGCAGCATCATCACCATCGCCACAGCCCTCACTGCAGGCACCATCAGCATGCTGCAGGTATCGCCTCGGGACCACGCAGCTCGTTAGCTCCGCCTTCGATCAACGAGAATCAGATGTTCTCGTGCCGCACGCACAGGGCAACCAGCTTCGAGTTGGGACATATGGCCGCGCAGCCAGCCGCGCCAGCAGTGGACACTACGAATGAAGGTACCCACTTCGACTGGACCCCAACGACACTGGAAGGCCATGTCTCGTTCACCTCCGCAACGACCGAGATGGCCTTCGACGCGAGCGAACTCGATTCCCTTCTTGATGGGGTCGACCTCGACATGTCGAGCATCATCTCGCCGACTCCAACTCCTACGCCGACATTCCTGGCACCAGTTGCCGATGCCTCAGGGTCATCAACCTCAACGTCGCCAATTCCGCCGATGAACTGTGCGCAGATACGAAGACCGTCGATTGACATGATGCACATCGCGGACACCATGCAGCGAGTGAGCATCGACTCCAAGGACATGACGGAGGATTTCGACCCTCTTCGGTTCCTTGATCTCGAGTTGGCCACCGCCCAGCAGCATCTTGCTGGGACGCCTTCGCCGCTTCCTCAGCCTCAGCCGATGCATCAGCCTACTCCGTTCGAATTCCAGGGTGTCACCATTCGCCATCAGCTTCACCTTCACCAGAATTCCCCACATCAGCAACAGCATCAGCACTCTGCTCAGGTGCCCTCACCGCAGCAGCCACGCGCTCTTCCCTCATCCGTGGGGACTCGCGGAGGAGCCTTTGCCATCGGCTCTCCCACCAGCCCTACAGTGGGCCCTGCCCACCCTTACATGGGGCTTCCAGCCCAGCACCTCATGCAGAACCTGAGCATGGCCGTGGACGAAGCCGTGCCGTGCTTCCCTGATCACTACTTCAGAAGCCACCACTGAATCAGAAGAAGCCATTCACCATTCGGACCCCATGCTTCCCCTAGACCAGAACTAGCATGTGGGATTCTTCGTCGTTTTGTAGTAGCCGACCTCTCTCCTCCTCGTCCTTCATCTGCAGAGCCACGAGTACATAGAAACGTTCACTCATCATACCAGTCTGTAAAGCCCTCATCAACTTCAGCAAAGCGAGAAGATGCAGAAGGCCGGCCTCCATCCTCCTGTACACCAATGTGACATATATATAAACATCATCTTCAAACATCGCTCGTCCTCCCTCAAGTGGGGTTTATTGTTGATCATCATGATGCATTCATGTATCATCAATGGCAGAAGTGAAGCGGGACATCATCAGGCGCTCTTCGCTGCCTCAAGGTCCGTCGACCACTTTCCATCACTCTGGCCCCTCCTCTCCCAATACACACAAGTCTTCTCCTTACACGGCTGTACCGCAGGTGACGTTCGAGCGCACATCAACCCCACAGGGCGCGAGCGACTCGGCCGAACCAGGTATTGTTGGCATCGTCAGGCTTTTCCTTGTAGTCCTGAACCACGATCTTGCCCTTGTTGCCCGCGTCTCGAGCACGCTCTCGCTGCAGGTACTGCGGCGTCGAGTTCTCTTTATCATCCAATCCTGGCGTCGAGGTACTAGGCACCTGCAAGCACACGCAGAATACGTATTAGTGCAACCTGGTAGGAGCTAAAACGGGCGAAGATGTGGTTTGATGGACATTCCATGAAGTAAGCCCACATCATCAAACCGTTGTGATGTGCTAAATGAAGAAGCAAGATGGCGTCGTACCAGGCCGGTAACCTCTCGAACCGACTTCATGAGCTCCTGCTCGCTGATGATGGCGCGCACCACGGCCTTTTCCTCGAATATTGAGAAGGATATGACGCCTTTGACTGATAGCCTACCATCAAGTATCCGGGTCCACCACACTAGATTAGAATAAGGCAAGGCATTGAGTATCTTCTCATGCACAACGTACAGCTTCTTCTCCAGCGCAGCGCGGTTGTCTGGTCGGTTCTGAAGGCCCTTGATGTAGACGGTGAATGTCTGTGCAGAGCCCAACCGATTGGACACAGACGAAGAGAACAGCGGCACCGCACCAGCTGTCACACCTAATGAACCATCGTGCGCATGTATGTGAGTTGAGGTGGGGGATAGATAGGGGACTGAAGTGGTCGAGCCATACCGGCGGCGTGATGGCTATGACCGTTGTCGTCCTGCTGCTGCTGAGACGAGAGCACACCGAGGCCTGGGTGTACGTATTCGCAGCAATAGAGGGAAGAGTCAAGAGATGTTGCGCAAGATGAGCAGCACTTGCGAGTGGAACAAGAGCGCATACCTCCAAAGCCCACGGCAGAGGGGCGGCCGCTAGCAGCTGCGTTTCGGAAGATTGACATGGAAGCGCCGCCTTGCGTTCCCGTGGCCTACTCGCACATCATCACAAATTATCATCAGATACATCAAATGACGCAAAATTAACCTTCAAGATGGACGAGACGAGACAAGTACCTTGGGCATTTGCTTGGTGGGGTACTCTTCGTTGATGATGTCAGCGTCTACCTCCTTGACCGTAGTAGCAGAAGAGGAGGAATGGGGCGTTGAGGAAGAAGGAGGGATGGAGGCGGAAGAAGAAGCGGAGGAGGCAGAAGAAGGAGAGGGAAGAGAGGTGCCCTCATAGGGCTGGAGGTTGGTGTAGGCTTTGATGGCGAGGCTCTTGACCTTGGCATCGAGATCGATGTCCGTCATCATGTCCTGCAGGCGCGGAAGGAGACGGGCGGCGCTGGCGACCATCAATCGTCGATTGGTAGCGTTGGATTCGGAAACGAGGAAGTGAATCACTTCAACGGCGACGGCCACAGCCTCGTCATCGTCATCTTCGAGCAGGGCGACTAGCCGCGGCAGGTAGACGTTGTTGGCGAGGAAGGCCGATAGACTGGGCGTGTCGTGCACGATGGTTCTGATCTTTCTGGCCTCACTGACAGCGTCCATCTCTCCTTTCCCTTCAGGCAAGTGCGGATCAGAAGCGATTGATTCTCTCTTTCCGAACTAATCTCTGCAAAGTAGGGATGGTGATCAATCAATAAGAGATGCTCACTCTAGGAGATACACAGAAGTGCCGTTGTTACCACCAAAGTGAAAGGCTCCTCAGAGTTGCGGAGAGGTGACTACTGTATGTATGGATTGATGGAGAAGGAGGCCACGGAGACCTTCGCCACAACCGCAACCGTTGTGGGTACCAAGTTTTGGCGGGAAACAGTCATCAAATTTCTCAAATTCCTATGTTGGGGAATGAGAGGAAGCTTTGATTTTGTGCGGACACGCAAATCATTTATCTCCTTTTCTTCCACCGATTTCTTCTAGTCGTTTTTGTGCAACAGTTCCGGAGCGGAAGAGAGACAAGAGGTACCGTCCCCATCCTGAGCCTGCTTCACTTTACACTAGGTTGCCAGTGATTAAAAATTCGATCAGTATCACTTGGAAAAGTTCCTTCTTGAAAGGACTTTCATGTCAACAACCTTTGCACATGAGGCACTGTTTTAGATTTTAGACATTTTTTAAGTCCGTATATTCCAACGAGTTGCAACTGAACATCTCTCTCTAGCAGGTAGCGGCGGTTCTATCTCAGTGGTGAGGTGCACACTAAAATTTGGTTATGCATCTTGGTCAATCAATGCTTGCCAATAAAAATTTCGAAAATCGAGATGTTTGTTTTTCAAATTTTTTCGGAATTCATAAAATCCAACGCACTTCCCGCCAACCCTGCGTACGCCATCTTGACGTCGTGAGTCGTAAACTTCGTGTGTCCTCCGGAACAGTTAAAGCCCCTGCAGAGCGCTAACCTGCGTTGAAGGTCACCGGAGGCCAAGTGCGCTCTCTGCCGTCGCAGCTTTCTCTGTAGCTTGCACGAAACATGTCGCGTGGACGGACAAGGGCAAAAGCGCCCGAGGTGGAACTCATTGATGAAAATCTCGCTTTCACTCTCGAAATCGAGAGATGGTATTCGACAAATTGCACATTTTACAAATTCGCTGTCCTGATCTGATCAGATTTTTTTGGATATGGACAAGCAATTCATGATCCATCTACCGAACTTGCGCCAATGGGATCACGGCTGTGGTCGGACAGGCCTATCCTGCAGCGCAAGGTGCGTAACAGCCCAACCTTTGTTCGCTTGTGTGGCAGATGATCAGTCAGCTGACTGTGCAAGCTTCGCACCATCATCTTCAGTTCAGCAAAACCCGAACGGAAAGCCTCGCAAGGTGAGTGTCTGTCAGACTCCACTACTCTGTGTGGTGGTGGTGCTGGTGGTGGGAAGACCATTGTCATGACCTTCACCATCCGCCTGCGCGTGTAGTCATCGCGTGTGCTCACACCTTGATGCCGAATGCAGGGTTCGTTCGAGGTTACTCTGGTAGAGGAGAACGGCACCACACACGCTCTCTTCTCCAAGCTGGATGCCCACGGACCAGCTAAGAACAGGGCCTACCTGCCTGATCTGCTTGCCGTTCTTGAGATGATCAAGACTACACTCTCTCCCTCTGATAACCAAAAGGTGAAGGAGAATGAAGAGGATGGCACCGAGGAGGAAGAGGAGCCCAACAAAGAGAAGCGAGCCAAGGCAAAGGGGATCAAGCGTAAGGCTTCTCCTAAAGAGGAGGAGAAGAAGGAAGAGGCCGAGAACGCCAACCCAGTCAAGCCCAAACGAGTCGCCAAACGAACTCGCAGGGATGCCTCGGCAGATGACTAACTTCCCACCAGGTGAGTTCGCTTTGTGCGTGCTTCGGCACCTTCACTGCGTCTCTTTCGCATGGGCAATGAAGGCAAGGCGGGAAAGCCCATCCAGTGGCACCGCCTCGCCTGAGACAGCGACATTCATGCGCTAGAGACCAGTGAAGGTGCTGGTCACCAACGTGAACACCACCCTGACCGCAATAAAACTTGAAGCTTTTTTCATACCACATAAGAAGCCTCCAGCCCTGATGATTGTAGAACATGAGCATAAAGGTGCTTGAGGATCGTGCACGAGTTCTAAGACATCTCAGTAGACACGAAAACAATTGTTTAAGCGGCTCTCCCGGCCAGCTCGACACTTGCGAGTAGTTATCGGTATACCAGGTCTGTTCATCTTGAATTGAAGCTACTGCATATGCTTGAGGAAAGCAGAGTGGCGCAGTGGAAGCGTGGTGGGCCCATAACCCACAGGTCGATGGATCGAAACCATCCTCTGCTAAGGCCTTCTCCTTTTGTTCCTCCTTCCTCATCTCTTCTTTCGCTTTCGTTCTTGTTTCCTTCTCGATGTTCCTTGTTACCGCCACTTGTTAGCATACTTCAAATTTTTGTATTTCTTTTCTTGATCCAAAAGAAAAGAAGAAGGAAAAAGATTTTCGCTCGCTTGTTCTTGCTCGACAATTATAATTGTCCCTAATTTACATATAAATTTAGATTTTGATTCATTCACGTTAGAGTGCAAACCAGAATAATGTTGGCCGTCCCTGGTGGAGCTGGTGAGGGAGGGGCGACACAACCCCCGGTCACTCCTCGGGGAAGGGCCGCGAATGCCGCGGAAGCCCCCGCGAAGCTCACGCTCCTCCCTTCCCAGCGCCGAAAATTGGGTATTCTGGCCAAGCTCGGCGCTGTAGCGCAGAAGATACCCGTCAATCAGGTACTCACCATTTAAAACATTTTTGAGGATTTTCTTTGTGTTATTTTTTTGGAAAGATCTTCATCAATTATAGTTCTTTTTTTAGTTTCTTAGTTTTTCACTTTCAATCTGCAAAAGGCATTCACAAATAAATATAAATAAATAGAAAGATCAAAAATAGAAATAGAAATATTCATTTAAAATGGATTTTGCTAACTGTTGGTTTTGGTGCAGTTCGTGCACTGGGTGGTGGATGAGCTGTGCGGACGAGAGCCCGACTGGACGAAGCCGTTCGGTGAGGCCAATGCGCGGCCTATGATCGACGCGGTGAAGATCTTTGTGACTAAGGCTGTGGGTGGCGCACTCAAGAAAGACGACGTACGCCGTTGATCAAGCATGGCATGGCCATCAGCGTTGTAACAGTGATAACATCTGTTTGCAGATCGTGAGGGAGTTGAAGGAGTTCAACGTGCCAGACGAGCAGGCCAACATTCTGGTGGAATGCATCCTCGTTCGGTACACTACTGATGTTTAGATGAGTCAGGATTACCTGTTGCACTTACAGGCATCACTTATGACTTGAATGTAGATACACGGACGTGCAGAAGGCTCTCACTTTGGATACTGCGCGCGTGTCCGCTGCTCACCTGAAGGATTTCGATTGGAAGCTTCTGGTATGCTTTCTCTTTCGATCTTGCACTTTGCTCGACGCTCATCACAATGGATACAGTATTCATTGGCCAGTGATAAGGTCGCCACGCTCGATGAGCCCATCCTACGTCTCAATCTTACCCTTAAGTACCCTGACCTCCTCCATCAGTACATTAGGGTTTCCTGCTTGTTTTCCCAACTAGGACTGACACCTCTCCCACTTCATTTATATATCTGGTGTCATCTGTGGCTACTATCTTGACTACACTACCATCTTGCTGGACTGTATGGATTACCTAAAGGGATGAAGACGAGAAGCTTAAGGATGTTGTGTTGGAACTGCCGAAGGCGGAACTCGACAAACTTATCGCTACCCTCCAACAAGTTAATCAGGTATCTATCAATTACATCACGTGCCCTCTTGCTATGATATTTATCTGATGCATGTGCATCCTCTTACGCTGTGCTTCCTCTTTGTAGGTGGTGCTCAAGCTCAGAGTGTAGAGGATGGAAAACAGGCAGCAACATGTATCCGCGGATAGGTTTAATGTGATATTTATTGGATTAGTACAGCCCTTCTTTGTACGTCAGCTGGTGCGGGATGAGATGTTATTCGTGTTCGGCACCGAGATCAGAAATCGCAACTTAGATGGAAGAATAGAAGTACAAGCAGAGAAAGAAGAACGGAGCAGAAGAATAGAGATGATGCAGGTGAGTGTGAACGCGGTGGGTTTACTCATCGGGCACGTACTCCCGCACGCTCTCAGCCTTCGTCCTCTGTACCAAAGGAACCAGCTCGCGCGGATCGCAAGCCAGTTTGAGGAATGGATGCTAAGCAAAAGAAAGGGAGTAAGTGACCGCGCTGCACGGTAAGGCTGAGTAGTGATGATAAGTACAGAAAGCATTTGCGTTGAGCTCGGGCGGAGATTGGGGTCCATGATGGTGCACTGCTCGATGAAGTCCTTGAAGTGGGCTGACATGGCGTCGGGATTCTTGAACGGCGGTCGTCCCTTCTTCGCAATGAGGAACAGCGCCTATCGTCCAACAAGATAATGAGGAAGGAAGTCCACGAGAAGGGAGGAGTGAGGGAAGATCAACCTTCAACATAGTCTCTTCAATGTAGGGTGGAGCAATCTCGAACATTTCCATGGCCATGATTCCAAGAGACCAGACATCTACCTTAGTCGTGTATTGCTGACCCTTGACCAGTTCAGGGGCCATCCTGGATGACGGAAAATGAGATAAGATGCAAAACAAAAGGAAGACTGAAGGCGTAGATTTGTACCAGAAAGTGGTGCCTACCACTGACTTACGCGTGTCCTGACCTGACGCCAGCTGCGAGCCATAACCAAAATCGGCTACGAGACATTAAGGTGAGCCCAGTTAGACGTGGAACGCCATGAATGATGGATGCAGGCCGCGTACTTATTTTGATTTCGCCGCCCATGCCAAGGAGCACATTCTCAGATTTGATATCACGATGAATGATCGGTTTAGGTCTGTGTAAACGGCACGTAAGCAATCTGCCATCACACAGTACTGCTAACAATTTCGTACCTGTTATGGAGATATTCGAGAGCATCAAGAGTTGACTTGGTGATCGCAGCAATTTGTGGCTCAGTCAGACGGATGCCTGCAGCGACAGGCGTCAACGAAAAACACCGAAGATCACAGCTACGCGTTGGAAACACAAAACATACCAAGAGTCAACAGTTCGGAGAGGGAGCCTCCATCAACCAGCTCCATTACCACCTGTTAAGGGAAACCGAACATGGTCAGAAAGAACCACAAAGGCGAAACTGATAGACCGTACCCAAAGAATGCCAGTGATAAGGAATGCGTCGACAAAGTTGACGATAGAGTTATGCGTTGATTGTTTCATAATCATGATCTCGTTGATGATGATCTCCTTCTTAACTTGTTTAGCCACCACCATTTGCTTGATTGCCACTCGTCTTCCTGTGCGCGAGTCGATGGCAGAAAACACAGCACCCGAAGCTCTGCATGTTCATACTTGTGAGTGTTCAAGCAATCAAATCGGTAAGCAGTACATAATCGAACCCCTGGCCGATAATTGTCATATCATTGAATAAGGTTGATGGATCAACGCCCTGCACGACAAGATCATCTATTTCCACGCCTGCCGTTGGAGATTCTTCATTTCTGTAAGGGTACCAGGGTAAGGTTCCTGGCGATCCATTACGCTAGTTGATGTACATACCCAGCAGGTTGAGCACCACCAGCGCCAGGCGGCGATGGACGGCCTGCAGGAGATGGAGGAGCTGGACGGCCCGATGGTGATGGAGGTACGGGCCTGCCAGCAGGACTCTAAATTAAATAATGTTAGCAGTGAAGTCCTAACTATATCATCCAGGCCTAGCAGTACCGAAGGTGGCTGAGGACGGGCAGCGGCTGGCGAAGGAGGAGCAGGGCGACTCGCAGGTGAAGGTGGTGGCTGTCGTCCAACTGCGAGAAGTGAATGAGTGAGTGGTCCCCGATGGCTTGGGAGAAAGTGGCGTACAGGAAGGAAGAGGAGGCGTAGAAATAGGAGGTACAGCTACTGGAGGGCGGGCAATAGGCGCTGGTGCCTCGACTCTATTGAAGGAGAAAAGGGGCGCGTAAGCATTATGTACTTATATCTTGGGATAGGCTATTGCCTTACCTGACTTGTGGAGGCGGAGGCAGATCGCGCTCCAGAGGAACGGGTGGCACAGCGGCCACAGACGGTGGGCGCGGAGAGAGTGGAGAGGGAGCAGGAGACATTCCCTTCAAGGAGTTGCGGTTTGGAGAGGGAGAAACTGGATTGCGAGGCGAGAGAACTGCTGCGATTCCCGGTGCGCGCATCGGGGAGCCGGGAGCTGGAAGTTGCATACCGGGCGGAGGTGGAAGAGACCGATTCGGTTCGTCATCTCTAGGAAGTGGAGGAGGAGGAAGCGCGCGATCATCGCCACCATCCCGCGGCAGAGGAGGAGGCGGAAGCGAACGATCATCGGCTGCTGGTGGGGCACGAGGGGAAAACATCGCAGGGGGAGGACGCGGAGAGGCAAGTCCATTGGGTGGAGGTCCGCGCGGCGAAGTTGCCATCGGAGGACGGGGCACCGGCAGCGCACCAGTACCTCGAGGCGAGGCTACGCCTGCTGCAGGAGGCGCTGGTACTGACGGGAAGGACCCAGGCGGAGGCACACCACGGCGCATGGTCTCCATTCGCCTGCGGATCTGGCTACCACCCATCTTCTGTTCCCTCTCCGTCTTGTTCCTGTCGGCATGGCATGACTCTTTAGTGCTGCAACTTCAAACACAGAGGCGAGCGCAAGAGCGAGGCGAAGCAGAGCCGTACTGTTCGAACTGCATGACCTTGAACACGTTGACGAGTGTGTCAGCATCCTCCGCGATCTCCTGAGCTGAGAGACCCGCTTGCCCAAGCATCACCTTCCACTCATGCGGGATGCCCTGTTGACGTGCATTCATCACTTCAGTCAGTTCAACACTCGCCAAATAGGAGTTAAAACATTAATGTATTTGACTAAATTTAATGATTTTATTCATAAATTAAACCTCTAAATATCTTTATTACGAATCAAGTCATAAAAATATTCTATTACGTATAATCAATAGATCTTAAAAAGGAAAAAATCGACGAAAATAAAGAGAGGACTGAGGTCGCACCTCGAACATGCCGGTCTCCGGGTTGAAGCCGATGTGCATCTCCCGCTTGAAGTTGGTGGGCGTGCCAATGACGCGGCCCACCATGGGACTGTCATCCTTGGACTTTT
This sequence comes from Acanthamoeba royreba, assembly GCA_000826365.1. Lineage (NCBI taxonomy): Eukaryota > Discosea > Longamoebia > Acanthamoebidae > Acanthamoeba > Acanthamoeba royreba. The sequence continues at coordinate 41,377 of CDEZ01023476.1, forward strand.
TCTCCTTCTTGGTCTCCTTCTCGCGCTTCTTCTTCTCCTTGGCCTCCTCCTTCTCGCGCTTCAGCTTCTGCTTCTCCCATTCCTTTCGCTTGATCTTCTCCTCCTCCTTCTTTCGCTTTTCTTCGATTTCTTTGGCGCGCTGCTGCTCCTTCTCGTAGAACTTGCGCCTGTCCTCCTCGTTCAGAGAGTAGGGATCGATCACCTTCGACTTTTTCGACATCTTTCGTTCTTTTCCGTCGTTGTCGCTTTTGTCGTCACTTTCGATCTTTTTGGGTCTTTATCCAAGTAAAAAGGATTTCTGGATTTTGATAAAATAACAATAATCTTATTGTTTTTGTCTCTGGGGCCTAGCACCTGAATCCTAGAGATGTCTCACTGTCAGGATTCCAGGCAACGACGTTGCCCAAAGGGATAAAGAGATGGAGAGCCAGAGAGTGAGAAGAAGGAGGGAGGCAGAATGAAGAAGGCGGAGATGAAGAGAGAAAAGGAAGTGTAGCCGAAAAAAGTTACCACGCAGCCGGGGATGATGTGCCTGGCGGAGAGTATGTACACCGGGTAGTACTTCAAATAAAGGCCACAACAAAGGTTGGTTAGGGCACCGCATAACTCACATTATTCGTCGATCCTGACCACTCTCACATTTCTTCATTCTTTAAAAACTTGACATTCTTGTCGGGTTAGGATATTTCCCACCAATGGGAATCGGGCAGACAAACAAATAAGAAAATTCACGTGTACGGAGAAAAAAGGGAACAACTAAGCTTAGTTTGCGTACAAGCACATAAAAAGTGAAAAAGAACGAAAGCTACATGCATACACAAGGGGGAAGGCAACGGGGCCCTGCTGGTGCTGCCGGGAAGGCCGCGGCGCCTGATGCCGGCGTACCACCGACGCTCGGCGGCCAACAGATGTCGTCCGCGGCAGTCGGGGATGACCGGGCAGGGGGCGGCGCGCACACGTGGGTGGAGGAACAGCGCTCGCTGTCCGCCATGAAAGCGCGCCTGCAGCAGGAGCTCTGCAAGGGCGACAAGCAGGATGCCGCTCTCCTCCTCCACGCCCGCCTCAAGCGCCAAAGGCGGCGCCCGGCCGGTGAAAAACCTAAACCCTCTCCCTCGTCTACAGCTGCCTCTTCTTCATCCTCTTCCTCTTCATCCTCTTTTTCTTCATCATCTCCTTCTCCTCCATCTTCTTCTTCTTCTTCTTCGTTTCCCCATTCTTCTTCAACTTCGGGGAAAACGCGGGTTTCCTTAGCGGCTCTCCAGCAGCCGGCTTCCTTAGGGCCGTTACCAGCCTCCTCGTCTCCTGCAACCATCTCGCGATACTCCTCCTGCTCACCCCCATTCCCTCCGACGACCAATGACGACCTACGAGGACGCAAGCGGAGAACCATTCCCACAGTGCCGGAGGAGTACATGACGATTACTACTACGACTTCTCCTACCAATGCCCACGAGATAGCGCCCGCAGAGGGTGCCGATGAACAACAACAGCAACAACAAGAACAACAATGCAGAAGAGCCCGAGACGGCGGTGGCCACGACACGATGGGGACGCGGGGCAAGTCGGCGGCGCTGGGAGCGGGGGTTACGCTTGACTCACCCATGGCGACTTCGGGCAGTTCGGCCACTATAGATGCGGCTTACGGCGGTCGGCCCTCAGTCACGCACCGTGCTGTCCGAAGTCATCATCAGGCGCGTTCAGCCCAATCAAGGCAAGGCTCCTTCACTCTTGATCTCTCTCTGCCATCTCTTTGAGTCACTTGTCTTCACGATGGGGATTCCCCATTTGAATGCTGTTGACTGACAGGGAATCCGCAACCTGTCTGCAGGTCCCGGCGGTCCGAAGCAGAGGAGCGGGCTGCGGTATCTGCAGGCCAGCTCGAGTTCAACACGAGCATGGGCACATGGAGTGCTAATCAGAAGTACTTGGATGTGTTTCAGGCCTATATATGGCACGTTCCAATCCCTTACAACATGAGAGCATGAAGGCGTGGACTAATGTTAGAAAACTCGATCACTCCAGGGCGAGTGCCCCACTGAATCCAGCTGCTTTGGACGAGGATAATGTGCGCTCGATCCTGTACTACAACGGTGATGAGACGGGAAATGCTCTGGCGATGAATGTTCACATAGCGCTGGCACTGGGTATCTAATCTGCGGCAACATGTGGGGTAGCCAGGAGCTAATTTCCAAGTGCAACTCCAGGTTCACAAGCTCTGGGCGACCTGGAGCGAAGCAAGGAGCATTACATGAAGGCCAGGAGACATCTCGATGATCTCTTTGATAGCAATGACTACGCCGTGGCGGAAGCTTTACAAGGAATGCGGTAGGTTGGCCGGACAAAATGCAAGGTTAAAGTGTTCGACTAAGCTTTCTTTGCTTCTTTTTACCAGTTACTACGCAATTGGATTGGGCAATATGGATCAAGTGGCATACTACATGCTCATCTCGATGAACATATGCCGAAACCTCAACATTTATCACGGTAACATCTGATGCCTCCTATATGCGGCACAGTTAAGGTGACAAACCTTTAATTAGGGGACGTGTATGCGCGAACAATAACCTACTACTTCTTCATGCCGACGACGACTGGGCTGGAGAAACGACGGATGATTGCTGAATTTGGGGTTAACTTCTCTCAGCTTGAGAACTCACCAACGGCGCAGCGTAAAGGCCGGAGACTGCTGGATTCAACTACATTTTCTTCAATCGTCTTGAAGGAGAACCGCTATCCTAACTTCAAGGAAATAGAACGAATGACTTCTCTCTACACGAAGTTTATGATGGAACTTGATGTGATCCGTCACTCTCGTGAACTCGACGAGCGAGCAGTCTTGGTACCAATACCGCCACTTCCACCATAGGCCGTTTCAGTGCCTATCTCACATTTCTCGGTCTAGGAATTGGCTGTTGAGATGGAGGCTCATGCCGTAGAGGCAGGTAAAATTTGCGCGATGATAGGGATTTTCAGCTGATGACACGTTTTCCAACAGTGCTCACAGTGCCTTGCATGTTTTCAAAGAGTGCTCTCATGGGGTCCTTGTGCCATCAAGCCGAGCTTGCTTGGCGCATTGGAGAGAGGTGAAGTACTCTTCATTCGATTATCACATCTTACAAATACTAACACTTATTAACAGATCGCATGCGTTGCGTTGTGCATTCTATTGGCTCGAACTAGCACAGCAGGTAAATACATCTCCCTGGGAGGTAGAATGCATGTCAAGCTGCTAACCGTGATTTTGGCAGCTACCCATGAGATTCTGCTCTCCTGGAATGCTTCCTTTCGTGAGAACTGTACTAGACATATGGGTCGGCACGAATGAATGGTATCGACTGGAGCGATCACTAGAGGTAATACGACCACTTGCCATTATCTATCCTGTCTGGGGAAAGATGAGAGATATGTATCAAGCCAAGCTGCAACAGGTTCGTCTTTAGTTCCTCGTCTTCCTTTCTTGTTAGTGACCTTACTGTATTGCACATCAAGACTATGCAGGAGTACAGCCAGCAGTATCTGCGACAAGGCGATTCTTCTCAAGTTTTTTCCTACCAGCAAGTGCCTACTCTACGTCTAGCCGAATCATCACCATCCCAAAGCTCACAACATCCTGTCCCACAATTCCTCACTTCCTCTTTCGAACGGCAGCCGTCCTCATTCTCAGCCCGATCGTCCCTGTCTCATAACACTTCTTCTCCACCCGCAAGCTCGCCTCCCGTTTCTTCTTCTCCATCAAGCACTGCCTTCCCTCCTCTACAGCCCTCTCAACATCTGTCCCAGTCCACGGCTATCCCCACACATCGCAAACTGCCCTCTCAACTTATCAACCGCCGACCTGTCCGCGACATGGCGGACCTGGTGGACAAGCTCTTCGATGATGATGTTGCTCCACCGCACACGCTTGTCTGACCGGTGGGTATGAAGAAAATGGCGAGAAATGTATTTTCTTTGTATTTCTTAAACTGGGATTACTTTTTTGATTTTTACATTTTTCATTTGAAACGCGACGGAAGATGAAGAGGACGCTCGGTGTATGGAAGCGCCCGTTCGCTGGCGTAAACCATCTCGTACGTGTATTGACTTTGGGCCAAAATAATGGATCTCCGCACCTGCGTCAATTGGATTTTATTTTTCACTTGTTGCGCTAATGCCGTGTTTTTAACGCAAATGAATCTGCACTCTTGTATAGGCATTGGCCATCATCTCTTGATTTTAATTCTCCTTTATACTATGCCGCACTGCGGGGATGAAATGGGAGAATTTTGCGCTTCTGGATGCGTGGCGCTAATTCGTGGAAAAATGTGGCAGATTGTGGGGCTGGGTAACTGGTCCTATCCCCTCTCGCGAGAAAGTGTGGGTCTCTACGCTCTCAACCGATACGCCGAGGTACTCATTTAATCTTTTTAACTAATATTTTAATTCTCTTTTTACGTCTCTCGATAAAATCATTTATTAATTTATATTTATATATTTATATTTATTTAACATACCAACTTGTGGGATGTGCAGAGGTACTCGCTGGTGTGGGACTTCATTCCCAACATTTGCTGCGATGCCATCGCCTCCAAGAGCGGAGTGGCTCTCATCAGGCCCAAGACGTATCAGCAAAAGGGTACGGAAGCGATCGATCAGTCTCTCCAGGCCCTGCCAGTCAAGGAAGTCTGTCTTACGCTGTAGTGTGCAGATATGGGAAAGGCTGTGGTGATGGCCACTGAGGCGATGAACCTCACTATTGACGACGTCACTATACTGCATTACGATACGAACCTGCCATGCGGTCAGATCCGATTCAGGACAGGAGGACTTGAGTACGCATGCCCTTTTCCCTTAGCCTTAGCGAGTGAGTTGACCGCATTATGACCTGTGTCATATTGTACGCAGTTACCCGAACGTGGCGGTCCAGTCAATCATCAACATTTTCGACACTGATGTATGTTATTGATCTTGTATCCGTCTACTCCACTTCCTGACCTGACTATTGAAAAACTTGCAGAGGCTGAACAGAGTGGCCATCGGCGTGAAGCCCGTTTCACGAGACGACCTGTTCGTCCCTACTGTTGCACAAGCCTTTGATAGAAGGTATGTTGCATGACTAACCTTCAATCTTACGAGGTCTTACCTCTTGTTGGTTAGGTACATGAAGAATATCAAGGACGTGTGGATACGAAACGTGCTGGGCGAAACCGAAAAGCCACTTGTGGATAAGGCGTGCGACAGGGCCACAGAAGAGCTTCTTCAATCTGCCACCAACACAACCGACAATAGCTTCTCCCGTCTTAACACACTATGAGCCCTCACCGGTGATCTGTCATGTTTTGATCAAGATATCACATTCAACCAAACCTATCTGCACATCTCACACATGGTACGTCATCTGTGCATGTATTTGAAAGCCATCAGCATGGTGCGCAAGCGAACAACGCTGCATCAGTGGGTGCTGGAGCTGCTCTCGTGTACAGGGGTGCCGTGGGGCACCACCCTGATTCGGGCAGGATCGTAGTGGGACGGACGCACGAAGGACGCCCTGCACTCGGACACACCCAGCCCGAGCCCCACGCCAGTGCTCGCCGCCAACCCGAACAGTCGCATCCACGTCTTACCTGTACGACACCCAAAGGAAAAAATTGGTTTGATTTTAATTAGGCGTATATGAATCGGGCAAAAAAACAAATATTTAATTCAGTAAAAACGCACCAAAGATGAAAATGGAGAGCGAGCCGTAGAGCGCGCCGTAGCCAGTCGACCGCAAGACGGTGTCGCGGCAAACGTCCCAACGCTTCGCCACCAAGAATTCGCTAGGCACGAGCTTGTTTGAATGGTCCGCCATCTTTTACTGCAAAATAATTGCCTCAGGCAACAAATTTCCACAACACCAAATATTTTTGGGAAATGCATTTGGGAATTACAAAAGCGCTTCTGCATTTTTGTAAGTTCGTTCTTCTTATTCCGACCCTGGTTGGGTCCCTACGTATGTCTTACTGTCCAAGCTCCTCATAGCGTCCGTAGCGGACTCGTCCATAAAGAGCCATCGCCTTGCGTCCGGAGAACACGCATCCGTCCTTCACTAGTCCTGTGATGGCCAGCGTGTGCATGAGATACTACGTCCTGATTGCAGCACACATGCAAGAGGAGCTCAAATGTACCAGGAATCTCCGCCCAGAATGAGTAGTTGGGGATGATCTCTGTCACACCCTCTTTCTTGAGATAAAACTTGTTGAAGGCCATACCAGCGGCTAGGTACGCGAAGGCGGAGCTCACGCCACTGTGCGTTCTCGAAAATCAAACTCACCAGCCAAGAACCTCAGGCCAAGCAGGACGCGTACGTGATGATCAAGATCCAGCCAATCGCCAAACCGCTGTCCCCTCCACCGCTTGACTTTCTGCGCATGTTTTCGGTTTAGTACGCTTCCCAAGAGCAGTCACGAGTGCATGAAGGTACGATTTCTTGAGCGGGCAGGCGTAAACTGACTTCCACTCCAGATGGTAATTGTTCAGGATTGGCTCGCCTAGGCATGCTTAGAGTTACTGTACTGTTAACACCATTCTCAATAGCACTTGGCCTACCTCCATTGGGTCCTACTGTGGGGGCACCAACACCCTCAAAGTTAGGATCACAGAGGAAGTCGATATCTGTCTTTCTGAGGTTGTCACTGGAGGTGAAGGTGAGGCGGAAGCCCTTGTCCCCTCGTTGAGAGGCTTTCCACTCCACTTTCGAGTTCTGTCCGCAGTCGTAGACTGTAGGAAACACAAAAAGTGTAAAGTGAACACTAGCAACGGCATCAGCAGAGGCAGGCCAGGCTGGTAGGTACATATGGTGCTCGTGTAATACGTTTCGCACATGGCTACACCTGAGGAAGGCCCGCACTGCGTGACCTTGCACGGAGTATACTGCATCTTCCAGTACGTGGTCAAAGCGGTGCTGGTTTGCATGTTCGAGATAGGTGTGAGGTCGTATTCATTGGTCCCAACTTTCCCTTTGCACTGTTCTTGGGCATGTACGCCCTGCTGAAGAAGGCCACACAGCAAGCCTAGAGCCAAGAGGATCCACACTCGATCGATGAACAGCCGCCGGGAGTGGGAGTGGCGCAAGCCAGGGGTCATGGACACGCTCCGAAGTGATGAAGGACGCGACCAAGGGAATCGGTACATCCCGACCCCCATGTCACTTCTCTTCTCACCACCTGTTATGGGGCCTTAAGTTCTATTGAGACAACGGTGACAGTGTTCGAACAAGTTCGCAACACTTTCTTTTTATTTTCCTTTTTTTATCTTTTAGGAAATTCAAATATTCAAAGCATGAAAGGTCCGTGTTTAGTGAATTTGCTTTCAGCAATGTGAAACGGCAGCAAAGCCCGCTGTGCCGGGAGACCAACACAAGCCGGTAGCAGCAAGTATTGTGTAGGGTCCTACCTGGTTCTGGCTGCTCCTTCTCTGTTCTCTTGCCCCTCTTTAGCTGCCGCGGCACGTCGTAGAAAAACAGATTCACAGAAAGAGGAAAAAGAGGATGACGGCAGCAGGAGGGTGCTGCACGGCGTCGAACATGCCTCTGTGGCCGCTGGTGTACTACTGCCGCGAGGAGGGCGACCGGCCCGAGCATGTGCGTCGCGGCCTGACGCCCTTTTTGGTCAACGTGATGCGCTACACGCCATCGGCCTCCTCGCCGGCGACCTCAGGTGCGTGGTGCTTGTCGGTGCTGGTCTTCCTGTTCCGTCTGCTCTCCGTCCCCTCGGAGGGCAAGTGGAGCTTCGACCTCTTCTGGCCCATCTTCCGTATCTCGTGTAGCGGCAAGTCGGGCGAGGGCGAAGGCCGCACGTTCTTCCTGCGGTTGCTGCCGCTGATGTTCATATACGTCTCGGAGAAGCGCGCGTTAGTGCTGATCGCTCCCTGTATCGTCTTCTACAAGAGGTACACTCCTGTGTGGTTCATCCCCGTTTGTTGATCATTTCGACGATGATGATGACGATGAGAGAATGAATGTAGTACTCGGTGATGGCCAGGACACCCATTGTGGTGTGTGATGCGCTTGATGTGAAGACTGACCATTGTGATGTATTGTGTACATGTGATAGCTTCCCGGTTGGTGGAGCAATGCAGCCCGAGTGGCGAACGGTGTTCCACATCCTGCCGCTCTTCTCGCTTGTTTCCACACATAACTCCGCGGCCGAGAACAGATACTTCCTTTCGATCTGCTACATCTTCTATTACCGTACCATCAAGCGACCGTCACCATACAATGCCAATAGCCTCCAGTCCTATCGCGCAGTAGTGCTCTTTCCCGTGTGCTGGCACTTTAAGGATGGTAATACAAGCATCAACACGATCTGTGGTACTGTGCAACCGATTCCTTGTTTCCCCCGGAGCATGCCTTGACGCAACTCATCCATTATGGGTTAGGTGTCGTGTGGCTTATTCTGTCAGATTTTGGTAAATACTTCTACTTCTTCCCGCTTGTTTGGATAAGCAAGAAAAACGCTTCGGTATGAATTAATGCATATCTCATCAAGATTCTCACTTCTTCCTGACTAACCTCCGCTACACTCAGGAATTCACAATGCTCATCTTCATATTTTATCTCCGTGCTACAAACGGGGGTATACGGTATGCTTATCCTCTCTCTTTTCACCTTTGATGATGCACTAACGTCGTATCCTGATTTGCTGATGTTTCTTTGCCACAGGCACCTTGTGCTCTTCCCGATCTTCTCCTACGCTCGTGAGTCTTCAAAGAGCACGGTTTCTCTATTACTGCTCTTTTGGCTCCAAATCGACACAAACGTTAATACTGGGAAGGCCTTCGCCACGCTTATACCGTTCTTCTTCTATTATCGCAACCGCGTGGCGAACAGTTACATTGTCGGTGTTCTCTATCTGGTATGGATAACGAAGAAACCGAACAACAATTCCGCCACGATAGCTGTTCTACCATTCCTCTACTACCGATCCGCGCGGTGGAAGCGCATCGTGGGCTGCCTGATGGTGTGGCTGGCCCAAAGTCGATCCGGCTTCTGGTGGTTCACAGTGTTCCCGTTCTTCTTCATCAAGCGAGATGGCTTTGATACAGTGTGGTGGCTCTTTCCACTTTGCTACTACCATTCCAGTACACTTCTTCCTTGCCCGTGGTCTTGAAAGCGTTGCGTAATCTGACTGAATGTTCTCCTTGCCTTGCGAATAGGAGGAAACACGGTTACAATAGGAGTGCTGTTCCTTATATGGTGGAAGTGGACTGGAACAGATGAAACCAGGGTGGTGGTATTCCCATTCTTCTGGTGGCACAGGCGCACACACAACAACAAATTCACGCTGGTCCTCTTCCCCTTCTTCTGGTGGCTCACCGAGGGCAGCCAGCGCGTAATTGTGCTGTTACCTCTCGGATTCATCAACCAAACCTCAAGCTCGCTCTATGTGCTCGGATTGCCCTTCTGGTATAGCCGCAGCATACATCGATTTTCGTTTGGCCTCCTGCCGTTCTTCACAATTGGCTCTAGCACGAACTCCGTTACGGTCTCCTTCTGCTTGCTCGTGTGGATCCACAAGGCGAACAACCACTTCCTACTGTGCCTCTTCGGTCTAGTGTGGCTCCAGCGAACCTCTTCCAGTTTCCTCTTCTACTTCGTGCCCTTCTTCTGGTTCTATCGCGACACCACGTCCACATTCTTCTTCCTCTTCCCATTCTTCCTCTTTAGCCGCACCTCGTCAAGTCACCACATCTCGGCCTTTCCGCTGTTCCACATATCCAGCATGGCTTCTGGCGCCAAGCGATTCTACTCCATCGGCTTCCTGATCTGGTGGTGGAGGAAGAACAACAAGTGGAGCCTCTGCTGTATCGACTGCTTCTGGAGGAACTGAACCTTCTTACCGAACCGGCGTGACATCATCCTTCTCTGCGTACCCGCACGCAGCCTCTGTGCAGTGCCTCTCCTGCTTCTGTTCTGTGCTTTTTGAGTAATTCTTTACATTCCTTAACATTTATAAAATTCCAAATATGTCATCAAATTTAGATGTAATTTTCAGATTTGAAAGAAGAAAAATGAAAAGAAAAATCGGGTCAAGCTTCCGTTACATCAAAACGCCAGGGGCCGGTCATCATGACTGTGCTGGGCGTGTTCTCCGATGTGTGCGGTTGGGGTGCGCTTTTTTCTCGCTCCAAAAATTTCTAATATCATTTTATTTTCCAAGCACCCAATAAAGTTACAATAAATTTGAAATAACCAAAAACAATGCTGAGGACACTGGCTGACCGTGTATGATATTTTAGTGTATTTTGTGGCGTGGTCCGTGAGTTTCTATCCACAGATCTACCGCAACTGGAGTCGAAAAAGGTTCTAAATAAAATAAAATATAATAAAAATAAAAATGATGATAAATAATAATTTAGCATGCAATCACTGACTGGGGACACAGTGTGGTGGGTCTCTCGTTCGACTTTCTTTTATACAACCTGATCGGCTTCACATGCTACTCCATTTACATGGTACACCTGCACATTCATCAGCGTCCACGACCAAGTACTGATGGTAGTGATGATGTGATGTGATGTGATGATGGAACTCAGTGTGCCGAGTTTTGGAGCAGTCGCGTGCAGGAAGAATACAAAGAGGCAAACGATGGTGATAAAGTCACCGTTCAGATCAACGACGTCGGTACAGCATTGCACCAACGGATCGTACGCTCGTGCGTGTCCAGGCGTGTGCCTTTCTCATCAAAGACACTCTCAATTCAGTGTTTGCGTTACACGGCCTGGCCATGGTGCTCTTGACCATATTCCAATGCTTCATTTACGAGGTGCCTCTCTCTTTGCTGTCACTAGTTGAAGGATTCAGGGTTGTTCAACCATCCGCTAATACTGCAGCGAGGAGGCCAACGATTATCATATGTGTGCCTGGTTGTTTCGTCATTGATTGTCTTTGGAGTTGTTGTCCTGGGCGTTCTGGTCTTTTCTCCATGGGTCAAGAGTACATTCCAACAACTCTTGCTGCTACTTGAGATGAGTGGATTCTGATTGATTAGGTGCTAGTTCTTTGGTGGATTCAGGGCCTTGGCTACGTGAAAGCGGCCATCACCGTCATCAAATACTCTCCTCAGGTATTGTCTCTCCCTTCTTTGTTTGCAACTCGCCTAGTCTTACCTGCAAGTGTTAATTAGGTTTACATCAACTATAAGCTCAAGTCCACGGGTGCGTTCTGACTTCCTCCCCTAGTCCTCCCTACGGTTCTGATTCTTACTATGCTTCTCATCACGGTAGAGGGCTGGTCCATTTGGCAAGTGCTGCTGGATGTTGTAGGTGGCCTCCTCTCCTTTCTACAGAATGGGCTTATCGCGATCGACAAAGGTGCTTCCGTCCCGACGTGAATGTGCTGCGGCTTCTTCTCCTTACCGAAAAATGACCTTTCATCTATGTGCAGATGATACTTCACAGTTCAAGGACTATCCTAAACTGGCACTGGCGCTCATATCTCTCTTCTTTGACGCCATTTTCATGATACAACATTACATACTTTATAGACACAGGTGCGCCCACACTTCCTCTGTTATCTTTGATTCAGTGAGATGTAACCGTGATGGGTGCACCGTATGTCATTGCAGTAGTAGCCCGAGAGGTCCATCGCTGTACGATGAGATCGGAGAAGAGTCGGAGTGGGAGGGCAAGGAGCGAGTCGACTTCTACTATTCTATCAATGACAAGAATTCGACCACCACCCCAAACCACACCGCTTCACTCTATGATTCGGCTTCTGCAAGCGACGACACGTTCGATTATGGAGACTATCTGCCCATCAACTCTCCGGCCTACAAGTATGCCTCGCATGCCTCTGCCTAAACCGAATACCGCCTTCGGTGGTTTACAGTTTCCCCGAGGGACTGTCGAATCGACCAGAACGATATACTTGATGCGTTCTGGCCTCCTGGCGCCCGTGAGGAAGATATTTATTTCAAAAGGCTTGTTCTCCGTTGATGGCGCCAGAACAACCACTAACATAAATCACTTATGTGGGAATTATGGTGTTGATGGCATCGCCAATGGCTTTCGTCACTGGGATTACAGTATTCATTCCAACAACGCTATTGCTCCAACGCCACTTCAATCTTCTTCACGGTACCACTGGCGAATGGAAAGCGCTCGCTCGTAAAGTTCACTTGACTTATCCACTCGGCCGTGGCATTCTTCATCGGCAGCCAACTACCGCGGAAAGGCACAATGTATCAGGCTCAAAAGTTGCTCCCTCTGCCGGGTGTATTCTGCGTACCTTGTAGTATTGCACCATCCGCCGGTAAAGCGGGTGAGCACGAAACGACTCATCGCCTGCCTTCGGATCTTCAATTCTGTTTAAGCAGCCACGGCACCTTTAGCGCTGCAGCTGACCGTAGGGGAGAGGAGAGCGTACCGCTGGAAAACCACATCCGTGCGGAACATGTGCTTGTCGCCTTGCGTTACTGGCGCACCCTCATGCAGGATAGTGTGTTGGAAGATCACACACATCCCAGGCTTTGGACGTAGTCGATAGACAACGTCATATCCTCGGTCTAGTTCTTCCTGGTTATCACTTAGCGAACTACTATCTCAAGTTCACGACGAAGTGGGGTACCTGGATAGTTTCATCAATGCGACCGCCTGTATGCGAGCGTAAGAAGTTGGTGGTTCCGCCTTCGAAGGCGTCGTTAAGATAAAGCTGAGAACAAGTCAGTTCTAACTCCTATACACACTGATCATGTGAGGATCTACCATTATTGTTAGAATTGATCGTTCATCGGGACTACCAACGAAGCTAGCATCTCGATGAGGTACGAAACCTATGGAAGGAGCAGAGTAATGGCAGAACCTGATATGAGGGTTTAGTGCATGGAAGGGAATTAATTACTCACTCAAGAAGAGTTAACACCTGAAAAGAGAGTTAAGTCGAAATGGCTTCCATGTTCCTTGTGAGTTGAATCCGAATGGTCGCAAGGTGAGGATTCGCTCATCGTTCTCTATGAAATCTCTCACCTGTTCACTCAAGCTGAGACAGTAATACAATCTTTGGATCGAAGGAAGGGAAGCCTACCCTGTTCCACAGCTCATCGGCCAGTTTGGGGCACATGATCAGTGCTCGCTTGTTGTCACGCACTGTACAAGTGTGCCTGAGTTCTGTACAAAGCTTCAAGAGGAGCTAAATAGGCTGCGTACTTGACGGAAGGAACTCGCCTTCGAGACTACCATAACCGATCTTTCCTGCTTCAGAGATGAGTGCCTTGCACTCGCTTGGACTGAACACATTCTCAAGCACGAAAGCGATCTGGTCCAGACCGAGGTCTGTCTTCGTGACTGAGTCCTTTTGAATGAATTCATGTGGAGTAAGCGTCCGTGTCTTGAAGACAAGCGTGGGAGCGTACAAGCTGGTAGTTGGCCGAAGGAAGAAATGAGATATCGGGTAAGTCCAGGAGAAGATTCTTCGTGCGCGTGAATCGGGTTCTTGGGAAGGGCCTCTGCCGCTCCTCCCTCACAACCAGCTTCACTTCACTCATTTCCTCTGCTCTTCGCACGGCCTCGTCTACTCCTGTGAAAACGTCCAGCCACACAAGTTAACTCATGCTCGGTGTACGGTCTTGGGTTCGGGCCAAAACCCTTTTTGATCGTCTCCAGGACTGACTGAGCTGCTGCACCATCGCCATTCTTATCTTCATGGTCGTAATTCTTGTCCACTTCCATTCCTTCGCATATGTTGCCGTATCCACACTAAGTGTTGAACACAAGCAGTTGGTCATTCCTAAGTGTGACACAGCGCAAAGGACTCAGCGTACCAGATCTAGCCCTGCAGAGCCCGACGAGGTCGCTCGCGCAACGAGAGCCGGGTGCTCATCGAGCAACTCGAGATAGGTTAGCGCGGCAACAGCGGGCAGGTGTGGGTGGAGATCGAGCAGCCTTCTTCGACCTCTCACCAGCTTTGTGATGAACTGGTCCAGGGACTGTACACGTTGCCACTCATCCATCAGAAGCTCGGGAAGAGTCAACCTTTCCTAAACCATCACCAAACACGTTTTGTTGAATGCATAGCGTAGGGCGCCAAAGGAGGCGGAAATGGAGCTTGTACGTCAGGTGAATTGAGGTAGGTCCTCAGGGCGGTGAGCACCGTGGACCGCAGGAGGCCAGCAAGACGGGACACTTCGTGCGCGCCCCCGTTGGCCGCGGCATACACTTCCCGATGCAGCTCAGCGTACCCGACGCGGTCTCCGCTACCGATGCCCGGCTGTCGTCCACGCAGGACAGCTGTGCAGGCGTGGCGCAGCCTCCCCTCCATCTTTCCTGTTCGTGGAATTTGATTTTATGTCCGAGCTCTTTGTTTGATGAGCTGATTTTCTTTCATTTCACACTGTTCAACAGGGCAAGAACAATCATCGTGGTGAATGAGGTTGATTGCAGGAGGAGACTCTCGTATCTTGGCGTTGTACAGGTAAATGAGTGTGGGTGGGGAAAGATGCATGCATCTGACGGATTGTTGAGATATGGCGGCGATGGCGCTGTCGTTACGGGCGGATCTGCCCCTGTAGCACCACCCATCGCGGTTGGATTGGAGGTTTTCAGTTCAGGTCAGCCTCCTTGCCGCGCTTGCGCTTGGTCTTTCGTTCTTTGGAGATGACCACAATAGGGTGTGATACTAGCAGGTCCGCCCTCGACCCACCGCCCAGGTCGTTTCCGGGCTTCATCTGGGCGTCCTTGTTGCCGTGATTGTGCGTGAGAGTCGTTTCGAGGTAGTCCATGTTGCGTTCTTGCTTGGTCGGTTGCTTCCTTCTGATCTTGATAATGAAGCGCGTGCGACCGTAGTGTGAGTTCTTCTTCAGCTTGACGAAGAAGACGTACAATCCTTCTTGCTTATCGAGTACGGAACACCTGCAATCAAGGGATATCACCATGTCAGCGCTGTTTAATGCTACGTAATTATTTGTTTGGTATAGGTGGTACCTGATCCTGAAGTCACGTGAGTGGAGAATACCACCGCCCTCTTCCTCGACAATAACATCGATAGGAATCTCGAAGTTATTCAAGGAGCTAGAGGTGTCTTCCTCGGAATCGTCCATAGGCATAGGGACGGGAGCACCCCAGGGGTTGTTGGTGGTTGGAGCGGAGACAGGAGCAAAGAAGGCACCAGAATCCGGCGAACAGGTGTCGCCCATCTGTTGAGTGAAGGCATCGAGAGGGTTATGGCTACTGAACGCCGTGAACGCATGCTTGAGGCCCTTCAGCGAAACGGTGAAGCTGAACTCCTTGTTTTGAAGGACCTTCGTCGGAGGCGGCTCTCTGAACCTCACCCCGGTGTCCGGTTGACCTTCACCTTGAGAACAAGGAGTGGCCGGCTGGCTACCTGAAGATCTCTGAGGCGAGTAACCTCCCTCTGTATCACACAACACGTTAGCCTAAGTCGAAGAGACAAGAAAGGGTTAAAGAACGCACGGATGAAGGGCGATTGTGGAGAGGATTGATCCGATGCAGAGGACGAAGGCGAAGAGTGCGGTGAATAAGCGGCGAACTCGGGCGAGCGAGTCGTATTAGCGGTAGCGGGTGCGAGCGAGCGATGGTTTTGCGCGTTCGTAGGGAAGCCACCGAAGCTGCCGCCAGGAATGTCATCAGCGCGCATATACTGAACGCAGATGAGGGCGCGGTCGTCGAGCACAGACGAAACGAGGCACGAGAAGGGAAGATCGATGCCGTGGTCGTTCTGTACGAGGTGCACGCTAACGAGGGTATGGTAGAGCTCCCATATCTTGGACTCGATGTCGGGTATCATCTCTCCCACCGACTTCTCAGGATCGGTGAAGAGGTAAAACGTACCGAGAGTGGGTGCCTTGACGCACAGCCTCCACTCCTGGCGTTTGACCATCACGGGAAGAGGCTGTTGGTGATGGGTGTACATCGACGACGAAGAGGATGAACCAGACTGTTGATGACGCATCTTGTTGTTGCTGGCACCGTGGTGAGAGGCGGCAGCCGAAGTTGGGGCCGTGAATTGGGCCATCCATCCCGAGTGGTCATCCATAGCCGGCAGATCACTGGGGATAGGGCCACCCGCGCCAAAGGCCGCCATGCCGAAACCATTGTTGCTGACATTAGCGTTGGTATTATTGAGATGCGCACCCATTGGGAGGAAGTCGGGAGGGGCGAAGGAGGCCATGAATGCCGCAGGATCGACCGAGATGCCCATCTCGGATGGAAGAAGATGATCCATTACATCGCGCGCCTTGAGGCCATTGAGAACGGTATCGGTGGTAAAGGCGGGATGGCCGGGCGCGACCTTGGTCGCGGCGAAGGAATTGAGGAGCTGGTCGGCATAGGAGAGGAAGTCCAACGTGCCCGCGCTCGATGTCGTGCCCTGATGAGGCATCGAAGCCATTAAGGCCGCATCGAACGTCACATTGGGCACATACGCCGCGTATGGGTTGTCATAGGCGGCGAAATGCCCCATCGAATGGGCTGTACGCAATTCGGCGAGGGAGGCTGTACAAAGAGTACAACCATGTCAGAAAAAAATGAATACGAAACAACATCACATCTCAACTACGCATGAATGATGATGGGGTTTTGTTGTTACGAAAAAGGGGAGAGATTAGAAGGAGGCCTCCTTACCCATGGGAGGTCGTAAATGTTAGAAGTTCAAGGAAGATGGTGAAGGGTGGACGTCTCGTGCGCTCGTCCCCACACGGTAACGCGCAATTCTTCTCGATGAGGGAAACAAAATTCTCTCGTGTGTCTGGCAGAAAGTTGAAGCGGTTCTTCTGCTTTTCTAGTGGCGTTTTCTTGACACCCCCGTGTCTAGGTGACATTCTTTGTCGACGCTCGAAAAACAGACAAACTACCTTGTGATACCTTTCCATACTGCCAACGTGCTCGGAAAATGGAAAGCTGGACGAAAGCGCGCCAAGAATGCCCGACGGGACCGGGTGGTTAATACCGACCTGATTGGTCACTGCTTTTACGAATCCCCGAGAAAAGGGAAAACCTTCAGGAAAACTATTCGAGAAAAAGGTAAATAATCTCTTGTGGTGTGTAACAGCGTTGTTATCTAACACGGCCATTTCTGGGTCTAGTACTACGCGTTGCTAGCCAGTCATAGTCGTGAAAAACATAACAGAGCTGTCAAGACTGCTCCCACATATGCATGGTAAGTCTGTGTTACTGATGAAGGAATTGTCCTTTTCTTGCATAGTCAGCACAATCAGAAAGAAAAGAATTTTCTCTCCTACTTTTCCCAGAATATTCGCATTGATCAAAAATTTGAAGCGCGACAAAACAGCTTAAAATACGTTTTGTTCATGGAGGGGTCGATCAGCGACCACGGCCTTGGGGTCACTCCCTCCCGCAAGGATGGTATCGATGCTGAAACCGAAAATCAGTACCGAATTGCCGGTTGCAATTTGATCAATCAAGCCGGGATTATGCTCCATCTGTGCGTTGCCCCAGAGGTTTCCTCTTAATTAATCAAAAAGTATTTTATTTTATTTTATTTTATATTTTTACACTTACATTTTAATCAATATTCCAGGCCTCAAGTGGTGATGGCTACTGCTCAGACGCTCTTCCATCGGTATTACCTATTGGTGTCCTTCCGAGCGGACCCGCCTCCGGTAAGTCCAATCCTGTTCGCGCTTAAGATGGCGAGATGCTCGCGATAGACTCTGATAGTACTGACTTGGTTGGCTTGTGTGCGTGGTGTGGCACTGAGACAGAAGATCGCACTGGGTTCTCTATTCCTTGCGGCCAAGCTGGAGGACAGTCCCAAGCAGCTGCGGGACTTCCTTGCGGTCTTTCACTATCTCGAGCACCGCGGGAAGGTCCCTCCAGTGCCGCTGCTTGATATCGGCTCTGCGGTATGTCTCGCCCCATCCCGTGGCTTTGGTGGGCATGATCCATCATTTGCATGGGGGTGCGTGATGTACCCGGTGAGTGCGCGCGGTGCCGAGAGGCACCATGTAGTCGCGCAACTACCCGGCACATCCGCATCCCTCTGCGTAACTGTTAGCTCATATGGAATCTTCCTCTTTGTCCTCAAAGAGATGAGCTGTCGCTCGTGGAGAGCGTGTGATAAGAGTGAAGGGCATTGTGCTGGCGTACGGCCCAAATACTGCTCAGACCGACTCACTCCTTCCTTCTACGTATCGGCGGCACGCGTGTTCTGGGTACGTGGGCCGACGCATAACAGGAATACTGGCGGATGAAGCAGGATCTGATTCTCACGGAACGGGCAATGCTAAGTAAGCTGGGCTTCCATGTTGCTATGGAGCATCCCCATAAGTTCATTCTATCATACCTTCGTGTTCTTGGCTCGGAGAACGACAGGTAAGACGCATTCCCTTTCTGCAGTGAACTCACCGCAGTACTGATTACGGCTACCATTCAGAGAGTTTGCGCAGAAGGCGTGGAACTTCTTGAATGACAGCTTGCGCACAACCGTATGTGTGCGGTTTCCACCGGAGACGATTGCAACGGCCGCCATCTACATGGCAGCGCGACTTCTACGTATCCCCCTTCCTGAGTCACCACCTTGGTGGGAGCTCTTTGAAGTCAGCTTTGAACGTAAGCATTCTACGTTCTTTAGTTACTATCGATCTCTTGCTGACCTGGCTTCATCTGGTACTCAGAAATCCAAGAGATATGTGAGGAGGTACTTGCGCTTTACCTTAAGAAGAGGCCTGACTTAGACAAGCAAGCCACACCGCCAGCTGAGGTTAGTCCTGCCTCCTTTACACTAGCATTCGTATTCAATCAGTTGACAATGAGAGATAGGTCGTGACATCCATCGTGAAGACACCCGAGGTCGTGTTTGCGTTCAGTGTGGCCAGCCCCGGTTCTGCTCAAGTCGCGTCGCCGCCAAGCCAAATTCCACCAAGCACTATGCCAATCGAAGAGGAGTCCCAGCTCGGCAAACGAGGACACAATGAAGCGGAAACCAAGGATGAAGGCCAGCCCCCAACGAAACGTTCCCGCTCGCGTAGCAGCGAAACAGGAAGAGGCGATCAGGTTCAAGACAGTGATAAGCGAGAAGAAAGACGACGAGATAGCGATCACAATCGTGAAAGAGCACGCAGCTCAGATCGCGACCGAAACCAAGATCAGTCTAGGGACCGGGATAGGGAACGCGATCGGGACAGAGGTAGGGGCAGTGACCGCAGCCGCGAACGTGATCGCGATAGGCATTACAGTGATCGACACAGAGAAAGAGACAGGGACAGAGATCGAGACAGGGAGCGAGAACGGGATAGAGACCGAGAAAGAGAAAGATATAGGGACAGGGATAGAGAAAGGGATAGGGACAGAGATCGAGACAGGGAGCGAGAACGGGATAGAGACCGAGATAGAGAAAGAGATAGGGAAAGGAGGAGAGATCGCTAGCTGCTTCTCTGTCCGCAACGATTTCCTAATTATTTTCCTTCCTTCATTCCTCCATTTCTTTTTCTTTCGGAGGACGTTATCTTTTCTTTTTCCGGGTCCCCATCCTGCGCGTTTTGTGCACAAACTAGGGCGCACGTTACAGGCAACAAAGCGCCGCCGGAATCTCCTGTTTCGACTACCTGACCAGTTCTCTGCTACACACCTTCGAGGGAGGCTTGGTGTCCCCACGATCGTGTTGTTCTTCAATTAACGTTTTGTTGAGTGGGGGAGGATAGAAAATGGGAGTCCCCGCCTTCTTTCGTTGGCTATCGCGCAAATACCCAAAGATCATCGTCGACGTGATCGAGCAATTCGAGGAGGTAGAAGGAGTAGAAGTGCCTACCGACACGAGCCAGCCAAATCCAAATGGGCGCGAATTCGACAATCTCTACCTCGACATGAACGGCATCATTCACCCCTGTGCTCATCCCGAAGACAGAGTACATAATCATCGTTTCATTCTGCAGAAGAATTTTTTACTTTATTTTTGGGGGAGCTTCTTTGCCGCTGAGATCCCATTGATAATGATGGGATCGAGCGCCCTGGGCGTTTTGCTGGCCAGTATGTTGATCGATGATTTCTATTCTCCTTCTGTCTTCTCCCGCTACTCTATCTCTATCTCTTCCATGCGTAGCCGGCCCCTGCCAACGAAGAGGAGATGATGGTAGCCATTTTCGAGTACATTGATCGTCTGTTTGCTATGGTCCGGCCGCGTAAGCTTCTCTTCATGGCGATCGGTACCTCTTTGCGATCCCATCCACCACCGTGTGGCTCTGCTATCTCCTTCTTGCCCTCCCTCTATGCTCCATCGGAGACCTGGGCGCCCATGGAAGGGAAGCCGGCGACGCTGAAGCTAACAGCGTACGCTGTCGGGCTTGCCCTGAACGTGGAAGAACTGGACACTGGCGATGATGACGAAAGAGGGAGAGAGAAGGAGTGCAAGGCTGCTTTAGCCTGCAGTTGGTTGACGACAGTGTCTCTCTTCTTTGGATTGTAGACGGTGTGGCTCCTCGCGCCAAGATGAATCAGCAGCGGTCGCGTCGTTTCAAGGCCATCAAGGAAAGCAAGGAGAAGGCCGCCAAAGAGGCCGAGATCGTACAGGAGATGTTGAGCATGGGCAAAGAGATTCCTCCTAAGGACGACAAACCACATGTGAGTTGCATCCTACCCTATTCATGAGTTCACTTCCTGCCTGGCATGGCGCAAGCCCAACTCATCGCTGTTCCTGCTGCAGTTTGATTCCAACACCATCACACCTGGTACCCCGTTCATGGCCAAGGTGGCGCAGTCGTTGCAATACTATATTCAGGAGCGTCTTCTCACAGACCCTGGCTGGAAAGGGGTACGAGCACGTCTACATGCATCAGGCAGTTACATGAGATAAAACGCTCATCTTCTTCTTTCTCAGATCAAAGTTATTCTATCGGACGCTAGTGTCCCTGGAGAGGGTGAGCATAAGATTATGGACTATATCAGGCACCAGCGTGCGCAGCCTGAATACGATCCCAATACTTCTCACGTCCTTTATGGATTGGTACATTGGCGTGCAGCCTTCAATATTCATCCTTTCTTATGAACCCTTCATTGCACCCTACAGGACGCTGATCTTATTATGTTGGCCCTGGCTACGCACGAGCCTCATTTCTTCATTCTTCGAGAGATTGTGACAATTGGGAATGAGAACAATTGCTTTATATGCGGTCAACCAGGTACGTGCCCTTCTGTTACCGCATAGAGCTCCTAACTCACTATCGAGTCTGTAAGGCCATCTTGCGAGCGACTGTCAAGGCAAAGCTAAAGAAAAACTGGATGAAACCGATACCAAGCCTGCCATCCGCAAGCCTTTCCAGTTCCTTTATATCTCCGTATTAAGAGAATATCTTACCAGGGATCTCACTCCCTCTCGGGTAATCCATTCCCCTTCATATGGTTTACATTGAATGCTCATTGATGATGCTTAGGTTGACCTGCTTCCCTTTGAGTTCGATCTGGAACGAGCAATCGATGACTTTGTGTTCATGTGCTTCTTTGTGGGTAATGATTTCTTGCCGCACTTGCCCACGCTTGAAATCAGGTTTGCGTTCCCTAGAGCATTAGTCTTGTGTCAAGGTCTTATTTCTTGTACGTTTATCCAGAGAAAATGCCATTGACAGAATGCTTCAAATCTATAAGAAGCTTCTCCCTACCCTTGATGGCTATCTCACGAAAGATGGCGAGGTCTTCTTGCCTAAAGGTAAGTGCCAATGGCCCTTCCAGTCGCTGTAGAGGAATTGAGCTGATATCGAGTCTTTGAAACCTACCAGTGAAATTGTTGATGGAAGAAGTGGGAAAAGTGGAAGATTACATTCTCACTGAGCGCAGAAAGAAGGAGCAAAGGGCTAAGGAGAGAAGAAGAAGGCAGAGGGAACAGAGGAAAAGGCAACGAGAGAACATCGACAACTTTATTGCTAGCCAAATGAACCCCGATGACCACCGGGCAAAGCGCTACAAGCGTTTCGAGGTGCAATCTGCTTTACAAGTCAACTTTTATATTGGAGACTCACAGTCTATTCTGTAGGACGACTCTCCATCGAAGAGTATGGTCCAAAGAGCTGGAAGGGAACCTCTGACTGCCTCTTCGAACCTGGATGCGGCGGCGCTGATAAAGAAACAGATGTTGGAAACGGCTGATGCTTCTGAAGCGGAGGCTCAAACAAGCGAGGAGAGAAAGCCAGAAGCCGAGACTGTAATGGCTGAGGAGAAAGAAGTGGATCAGCCTCAACCTGTGGAGAAGCCTGAAGTTGAAACCGGAATGGATGAGGATAAGTCTAGTGCAGAGACTAAGCAGCTCGAAAAGAAACCCGATAAGCCAGCAGCACCTGGTAAGTGAGTTTCAATCCTTGTTTCGCATTCACTCCTCACTCCTGATTGTGAGTAGCAGGCGATATACAATCGTCAACAGTAGCGTATAGAGCTGCACTTGACGCCAAGGATAAACCGCGTAACGATGATGAAGAGGAGGTAGAGATTCCCGATGATGTACGGCTTGGTGATCCTGGCTGGAAGGAGCGTTACTACAAGTACGTGGTGCTTTTCGCACATCTCGTGGTTGACCCCTAGCATGCTTACAATCCTCTAACAGGCTCAAATTCGGCGTCGATCTTACTGATACTGAGTATATAAAGAAAGTTGCTAATGAATATGCTGAAGGCCTGGTATGGGTATTACGGTATTATTATCAGGTGAGCCGCCAGTGCTATTTGTAATGCTTTGGCTTTCCCTGATCCTCTATATCTCAGGGCTGTTCCTCGTGGGGCTGGTTCTATCCGTTTCACTACGCTCCTTTTGCTGAGGATATGCACCTCATAGATGAAGATAGTCCGAAGCACGATATGGGTATGAGCAAAACATTTGTAAAAGATTGAAGATGGGGAAAACTCAGTCTTTTCATGTGCCCACCAGGCAAGCCCTTCAAGCCCTTTGAGCAGCTGATGGGCGTGTTACCCGCCGAATCAGGCTCGTGCCTTCCACAATCATGCCAAGTGCTTATGCGGCATCCCCAGTCCTCGATCATCGATTTTTATCCAAGTGACTTTGCTCTCGACATGAACGGAAAGCGCTGGTAAGCATTGTCTTGGGCTCTTCAATCAACAGAACTTGTCAGTGACTTACCTCTCACAACTAGGGCCTGGCAAGCTGTGGCTCTGCTCCCGTTCATTGATGAGAACCGCCTTAAAGATGCCATGAAAGAATGCGAACCACATTTCACTATAGAAGAGAGACGACGCAATAGTCGTGGCCACAACTTGATTTTTGTACATTCCTCGCATCCGCTAGCCGCCACCTTCAAGGCACTTGAGGAAGAGGAAACGCAGCCATCAGCCACTGCAACATCAACAGCGGTACCTGCAGGAGAGGGTAGTGTTGCGTATCTAAGCGTGGCCACAAGCGATTCTCCAAAGCCCGTCTCAGGTACTTTCTTCTTTCCTTATGAATTGGAAGATGCTGTATCTCATCGTACATGGAAAACCAGAAAACACGGCTGAATCCACGAGCAAGTCCACCGCCGACCCTGAGACAGAAGAGTTTGTGGAGCACGTTAGTACGAGCTTTGGATGGTACACAGTTGTAAGGATTTTGGCTGATCAGAATATTTGTACTACAGATAAGATGGTGCCGATCCCAGCAGACCTTTCTGGAGGCATGACAGGATGCCTCGCGCGTACAGAGAAGTTCTCCACACCCATCGGTGGCACTGTCCAGTGTCCGATAAGTCTGTTGCCGGACCTCAAGAATAATCAGGCCTACTGCGCCTTCTATTTCTTCCCTCGCGTGCCTGAGGGATATATTTTCCCTGCCAAACTGCTTCCTAGTACGTATTGATGAGGTTGTAGGATGCTTGCCATTAGAGCTGACTGAATATCATCGCAGATGTCAAGATGCCGGAGCCCATCCTTACCGAGAACGACTTCGCAAACCGAGCGGAGATGGGCATAAGCAGAGATGGCGTCGGAAGAATGATGCGGCATCACATGCGAACCGCTTCTGATCCGGGCTTCTCTGGTGGTATGTCATCTTGATACTATTCTGCTGGGATGCAAACCGCCTGTTCTCATACTATTTCAATCTCTCAGGTCGTGGCGTGCTCGGAGACAGTCCCGGCTCTGGCGGGCAGCGCGACCAATATGGGAGAGATAACCCAGCTTGGCGCCACGAGGGCGACCATCGAGGTTACGACAGGCGTAACGGTGATGGTGGTAATCAGCGAGGAGGCAACTATCGCAACAGAGATAACTATCACTCGCCCGGCGATCGTGGCGGAGGTGGCAGACATGGTGACCGCTACGGTGGTGGTGGTGGTGGATATGGTAGAGATGGCGGATACGGAGGGCGAGATGACCGATACAGAGGTGGCCGTGATGACCGCTACGGCGGAGGACGCGATTACAGAGACGACCGCTATGGTGGCGGCGGTGGCTCGAGAGGTTATGGCGGCGGAGGTCGTGACTACCGTGATGATCGCTACGGCGGAGGACGCGATTACAGAGATGACCGCTACGGAGGTGGAGGCGCGAGGGGTGGCCCGTATGGTGGCGGCTACGGTGGCGGTGGCAGGAATGCACCCTATGGTGGCGGAGCGTACCCTCAGCAGCCTTACAGCCAGCCGCCAGTTCACGGCGGCCCTTATGCACCTCAGCAAGTTCCTCCTGGCGGTTTTGCACAGCCGTACCCACAGCCACCGATGCAGGCGCCACCTGCGCAGGCCTATTCCCCCTATCCCCAGGCCCAGGCTGCTCCCTACAATCCCTACGCGGCGTCCGTCCCGGCTCCTGCGCCCACTCCGGGCTTTCAGCCTGCCCCTGCTGCCATGCCCGCTCCTGCTTGGCCTCCTCAGCAGGCTCCTCCTGCAGGTAAGTGAACCAACCCAAGTTCTGCTTTGTGTTCCGCGATCTTGACCCTTTGCTCGTCTGTCGCGACAGGCGGAGACCCGCAAGCTCAGGCCCAGGCGCTCCTGGCACAACTCCAGCAGCTCGTCCAGTTGCAGAATCTTGCCTCGTTTCAGCAGCGTCCTCCCCAATGATCTACTACTTTCTTGTCCCCCCCGCTTGTGTCTTTCTCCTTCCCCGCTACCTTGGTGATGGGAATGCGTCAAATCAATGAGAAATCCAAAGAATTTTATGAGCTTTTTTCTGATTGGCTAGATTAAACATCCACCCACGGAGTTGGAGGTTACCACACATCATCGTCACATGAACTAACTTGTCGTCTTGCTTGTGCTGTATCTTCTTGCTGGCCTCAAATCCAAAACACCAACCCAAGATCTTTGTTGTCCCTCTCACTCCCCCATAGCTGCTTCTTTGTGACGTTTACTTTTGCTGCTCTTGGTGGCCATCTTCGTTGATTGACTTGGTACACGTCTCCTTCCTCCTTCCTCCTGGTCTGTCAGCTCCTTCTTAACTGGCCTCCTCAACTTCCTTCACAGTCCTGTGTGTAAGGTTGTACTTTTCCTCATAAACCTCGACTCCCCACAAGCATGGAGCCACCCAGAACGGGCTTCGTGTCGGCTCCCGCCTACGTCCCGCCACCGCTGCCGCACAGGGGCGACGCTACGCGGCCCGCGCCGCAGGCGCCGACCGGGTTTACTTCACACTTTGTCCCTGCGACGCCCTACACCCCGCCGCCGCTGCCCACCGCAGTCAACATATCGGTGCGCGGCGGCGTGCGCTCCGCGCCCGACGCGACGCCCATGCACCCACCAGCATCGACATTCGTACCGGCGGGCGTGTACCATCCGCCGGAGCTGCCGGCCGCGCCCAACCTGGCGGTGCGCCTCGGGCGATCGGGGTCCGACGCGCAGCTGCCGCCAGCGTCGAGGTTCGTGGCGGCCGGAGCGTACTCCCCGCCGCCGCTGCGCACGGCGCCCAACATGTCGGTGCGCGGCGCGCGATCAGCGTCGGATGCTCCCTACCCGCCAGCGTCGACGTTCGTACCGGCGGGCGTGTACCATCCGCCTGAGCTGCGCGTAGCACCCAACATGTCAGTGCACGGCGCAGGACCCGACGCTGCCATGCACCCGCCGGCGTCGACGTTCGTACCGGCGGGCGTGTACACGCCACCCGAGCTGCCCTCCTCACCTAACCTGGCTGTGCGTGGTGCGCGAGCGGGATCGGATGCGCAGCCGCCGTCGAGGTTCGTGCCGGCCGGAGCGTACTCCCCGCCGCCGCTGCGCGTGGCGCCCAACATGTCGGTGCGCGGTGCTCGATCAGCGTCGGATGCTCCCTACCCGCCGCCATCGACATTCGTACCAGCGGGAGCATACACTCCACCAGAGCTTCCCTCATCGCCCAATCTCGCAGTGCGCGGAGCGCGATCGGGATCAGATGCCCCGCTACCTCAATCATCGACATTCGTACCGGCCGTAGCCTATTCCCCGCCGCCATTACCTGCCTCACCCAACAGGGCAGTGCATGGTGCAGGTCACGATGCTTCGTTCGCTAGCGCTTACGCGCCACCGCCTCTTCCCAAACGCTCATCAGAATCGAAACTCGCTACGCCTTCGGACACTGGCGTTGCGCCGCCTCTGCCAATGCGTCAGCGATCATTATCAGCAGCTCCTTCACTAAGTCAGGCTCAGAACGCATCATCTCAAGTTCGAAGGACGGGAGCAACGACTGCGTCGGCTTCACGTGGAGCAGCCAGCAATACGGCACGAATGTTACCGAAGCCTCCCGGACAGCGTGGTGGATCCAACATTCATCGACCACCGGCCCGCGCAGCTGCGTCGGCCGCCAGCGGTCCTCCTGTTCCCCCAAGAGACGAAGATGAGGAGACTACACGCTTTATACCACCAGCCCAACCTCCTCGCAGTCCTTCGCTTCCTCCTCGAAGAGGAGAAGGTAACTTCAGCTGAAATGAACTTTCGTTCGTTCGTGAGTCTCAGTTGACTGGACATCCCGACAATGCACACATCTTACACACACTCTCCAGGAGCAGGGTCCACTACCACCCACACCAACAGCACTTCAGCGCGAGACGTATCTGAGTTACTGAGAGGCCCTCTAGAGCAGCATGGCTTGCCCGGCATGGCCTGCGCAATCGTCTGGCGTGGACGCGTGACCGCACATGGAGTAGCTGGAGTGCGCAAGCGTGGGTCCTCCACACCCGTCACACTTCATGACTCCTGGCATCTGGGTTCCTGCACGAAAGCGATGACTGCCACATTGGCTGCCATTCTTGAGGCCGAGGGAATCATCAACTTGAATATGACCCTGGAGGAGGGACTCGCGGGTAAGGTTGACACTATCCATCCTGAATGGCATGGTGTCACTCTCGACATGCTTCTACACAACTTCGGCGGAGCGCCAGGTAACTTGGGCGGTGGCCTCTGGGAAGAGCTTTGGCACTTTACTGGCAGTCCTACGGACGCCCGCCTTCTGCTTGCGCAGAGGGTCCTCACTCATCCACCAGAGATCAAGCCCGGCACCAAGCACATCTACAGCAACGCCGGTTTCGCTTTGGTGGGAGCAGTCATCGAGAGCAAGACCGGTCAGTCGTGGGAGACTCTGACCCATGAACGCCTGTGGAAGCCTCTTGGAATCGAGACCGGCTCGTTCGGCGCACCCGGTCAATGCAGCGCTGATGGAAACCCGGATGCGCCACGCGGGCACAAGGAAGATGGCATGCCTGTAGAACCCGGACCTGGGAGCGACAATCCAGCTGCCATCGGTCCTGCTGGAGCGGCTGCGATGACCATCACAGATTGGACCCGTTTCGTTGGACTTCATCTCGAAGGTGAGACACAGAGCGCGCGTCTGTTGCCTTCATCCACCTTTCGGCGCCTCCACTCCCCACTTCGAGGTGACAACGTGCGGTACGCGATGGGATGGATCGTGACCGAACAGCCGTGGGGAGGGCGCGTTCTCACGCACAGCGGCTCCAACACAATGTGGTACTGCACGACCTGGCTCGCGCCCTCGCGGCAGTTCGCCGTTCTCGTCACTACGAATCAAGGTGGAGATGCGGCAAGCAAGGCCTGCAACGATGTTGTTATCGCTCTGGTGTCCAACCACAAGGCCCATGAGGGGAAGTAAATGACCCTGCCTCACAGTTTGTCCAGTCTTGTAGATGGTAACGATACTTACTTTCTTAGTCCTAAGTTAGCAGACATCCATGCAGAGACACACGTAACGGAGATAAAAACATATTTGCTAGCGAAACCAAAGCATGAAGGACGGAGGAAACCTCAAGCCTGGACAGTGACTGGCCACCTGCACTCGCAGTAAGCGTTGATCCAGGTGGTCATCGGAGTGGGTGATGGCGAGGCACTAGCAGCTGCGGGGCTCGGCGTCACAGGGGCACGAGAGGACGAAGGCGATGCGGGAAGTCGCGTCGGAGAAGGGGTACGGGTCGGGGAGGGCGAGGGGGAAGGCAGGTACTGGACTAGTGTGGGGACCAGTCTGTTGCGATCGACACCACCATCCAGAGGCTCCACGCTGTAGATGTAGTCTCCCCACCTTGCGTGATGATGAAGCCAGATCAGTGATTGTTAAAACAACTGAGGCCCAGTCATCCGTACCAAGGACCAGCAGCAAAGAAGGTCCAACCCTGCCACACATCCGAGTTGGCCTGCAATCAAGAACAAGTCTAGTTAGCTCTTTGAAAAAGAAATCCTGGAGTTAGTGGAAAGAGTCACCCTAAGGAAAGTCACGAGTGTGTTGAGCAGAGTCAGGCACTGGTCGGAGTCATTCACGGCGAACTCGCCCAAGAGGATCTTCCTGTTGGTCGGAATGTACATTCAGTTGGTAGTTCGACCAGAGTGAAAGAGTGGAGAAGGTCGTACGCTCCCTTGGACCTGGCCCAAGCGGTGGTGGCGGAGAACATCGCGGTGACGTTCTTGGTAGGATCGCACACGGCAGTGCCGCTCTGACCGGCGTCGAAGTACTGGTGCATCTCATAGATCCAGTTGTTCAAAGGGTCCGTAATGTTCGAGGGTCCCATCCATTGACTGTTGCCGTACGTCCACGAATCAACGCCCGAGTAGTCGTTACCCATGACAGTGATCAGTTGCTGCAACAATGAATGCAAGACGGAGCGAGTGAGCTGTTTTGCTGAATTGCATTGAAATCGAGGGAGAAGGCCAGTACCGTAGCTCCGACCTCACGGATGCCGGCGATGGCAGCATTCATGGCCAGCTGAACATTGAGATAAGTGGTCCCATACGGCTCGTTCATGATGCCGAAGATGACGCGCGGATTGCTCTTGAATGCAGTCGCCAGTTTCTTCCACAAATCCTTGAGTGCGTCAATCGGCACGGAACTCGTGCCTACCGCGTTGCCATTGTACCGGAAGAAGTTGTGTACGTCAAGCAGGCAGTACATTTGCTTGATATTGGTGACGTAGTTCACAGTACTTGTCTAGTGCAATTCAAAGAGTTGACGCCGCACACACAGTCGGACGTCAGTGGAAGGCCCTCATACTTGTTTCCATCACTGAAACGTACCACATAGCCAAGATAGGTCGCGTCGAGAGTCCCGTAGAGTGACGTCTGGATTCGTTCCTATTTGTAGGCACGAGGCTGAGTATGTCGGAGTTACACTTTGTGATCGTTCGTGCGTACCCAAAGGAATGGAAGGCGGATAGTGTTCATGCCCTTGCTCTTGAAGTAGTCGATGGAGGCATTGTTGATGAGAGCGTAGTTGAACCACACCGTACCGGGCAAGACGTCCGGGCCGAACTCCATTCCGTCCTCGTTGACGCCATAGTACTTGAACTGGGCGACGGCGGACCCTGTGGTCCATGGTCAGTGTGGAATTCAGCGTGAAAAGAAGAGCAAGAGTTCGAGAGAAGAGGGTGTACCGATGAGGCAGAGAGCGAAGAGACACACGAGACACAGAACCTTCATGCTGGCGAAGGGTGAAGGGTAAGTGAGAAACGCACACTAAACTCAATTCAGTACTCAAATCGTAGTGTTTGGAAATTGCAGGTAGCTCCTTTCTGACCAATCATCAGGCTCACTCCCCAAAGCGGGAGCCAACAGGACTTATCCATCTCACTGATTGGGTGGAGACCAAGTCGGGAGAGAGCGGGCACGGCCAGAACTCGCAGATATAGCTGTGGTCGGAAACATGCGGCCTATGGGCCGAGAAGGACTTGACCAGTATTACAATTATGTGCGTCAAACCGAGCCAGCCAGAGCAACTGCACTGAAGTAATATAGAACTAATTTAGACCTTGAGGGTAGTCGTACATTAAAAAGGGATGGGCAATAGTGACGGAAGGAGGAGCCTGCAGGCTAGACGGCGCTTTCGTGGTGTCCTTCGTCAGTGTGCTGATCAAAGAAGCTCACAACGTCCTCCATTCGCGGTCGCTTCTGAGGTTTCTTGTGCCAGCACTTCCTCATGATCGTAGCATAATCCTGTACAGGATGAGTTGGTAAGGGGATGTGTGCGATTGCGGGCAATGCAAAGGGGTCGCGTACCTCGGGGCAATCCTCAGGGATTTGTGGGCGCCGTCCCTCAAGCACGTCTATTGCCACGCCCATGAAGTCCCTGCCTGCGTAGGGCTCCTTGCGAGTAAGCACCTGAAATGATATACCCAAGTCAGTGTCCCAATTCAAAAGGGATCGATGAAAAGGGAGTGAAGGACGGGGAAGGAACGGACCTGCCACATGACGATGGCGAACGAGTACACATCGGCTTGCTCGTTGTACTTCTCGCCCCGAATGACCTCTGGTGCTGTCCAAGCCGGCGTGCCGCAGCGCGTCATGGTCGCATTCTGATCCTTAATGCGTGCGAAGCCGAAGTCAGCCACCTTCACGTTCCAATCATTGTCGACGAGCAGGTTGGAGGGCTTGATATCCCGATGAATGATGCTCGGAGTAAGCGAATGCAGGTAACTTATGCCGAGCGCAGCGGTGCGGAGCATTCGTAGGCGCTGTGCGAAGGAAAGCTTGGCGGGAGATTCCAGGATTGCCTTGAGCGAGCCCTTCTCCACAAACTCGGTGACGATAGCTAGGTTGGGCTTGCGCACACAAGCGCCGAGGAAGAGAACGATGTTGGGGTGATGCAGCTCGGAGAGGAACCCAATCTCAGCTCTAAATTCCAGCATCGTCCGCTCGTCCAGCTTTTGTTTGACTATTCGCTTGACGGCAACGTCGGCGCCTCTCCACTTACCCCGGTACACTACCCCGTAGGTGCCCATTCCGATCTGTTCTCCGATTTGGATCTCATCATACGGGATGAACCAGCGGCACCGATTAGCAGACGTAAGGAAGTTGTCCTGTTGATTCTGCATTCCGTCTCCTTCGATGGTTTGAACGTCCGTGTCTGCGATGAGGGAAACGTACGCCAATCCAATATAATCAGAACGCTTTCATTCAGAATGGATGTACCCAAGAGATGGAAGGAGTACCTGTGCTGCTATCATCGCCGTCGTTGCGCGAAACTTCGCTATACACACTATCGCTACCGCCGTCGCTGCCACTAGAGCTGATGCCATTCCATACCAATTCACGCGGGTGTTAGTGTAAATGAAAGGGAGGGCTGAGCGTGAAGCATACCTTTGGTGGCGCGACGTATCCCTGAAGGAACGTTCCTCAAGGTCACGAGTCTTGATCTCGTATACATGCAGACCGCGGGCCTGATCCGGGAAATCGAAGGTGCCGAAGCGTTGTATGCGTTTGTCCTCTTGATTGAAGTGGCTTGATTTGATCTTAGCGTAGGCCTGGCCGGACATCAGGATCTGACCGCCCTGAGCCATGGCGGCGATGCGTGCTGAAAGCGTAACAGGAGTGCCCGAGTACTGGTAGCGACGAGACATCGGATCGCGAACGAGTTTTGGTACACCGACATGAATGCCCATGCGCACACGTAAACCGCGATACAGCTGTTGATCTTTGGTTTCGTTCCACTCGGCTGAGGCTGCGGGATGGTTGAGCAGTGGTTCAGGCCAATCTACTGACAGTAACCTAGAAAACAGAGATACTCCATCTTGAGTTGAAAGGTTCAAGATACGCGACTGGTTATTCAACGTACCGGTGCTGTACCGCCATACACCACTCAATAGCTTCGGTTGGTCGCTGGAACACCACGCAGAACGAGCCCTCAGCTGCGGTTTTCAAGATAACTTCGTATCCTTCGTGTTGCTCAATGAGCTCGCGAAGAATGTCGTTATGCATCAGAGTCGCGTCTCGCATCGCTGCATACGAGACGCGAGTAAGTACAGGTTAGATGGCCGAAGGCAACTCATGATGGCGAAATGTCTATACCAGCGGCATTGTCTTCCCACAGGGATGCCGCCCGGCTGATGTCAGAGAAGACGATGGTAACCTCTCCTTCTGGAGGATTGACTGTGGTAAGGATATCCAAACTGGAACTCGAATCTAAGGCAACACCGATCAGTACGACACTTGCAATCTCCTCAATAGCTTGAATACGTACTGGTCTCACTTCGATCTAATCCACGTGAGGAAGGCAAACTCCACGAGCTCTCTGCATATGGGACAGAGCATTGGGTTAGTTGAGAACTAGAATGCTGTGGCTGTTGAGGCTACACACTTGGACGATCCTTAGAATCCGGAGAGGATTGGCCAGAAATGCTCTCGATCATCATTGTCAAGCGTGTCATGATCTCCAGGAATGCGGGACGTAGGTGGGGATCCTGGTTCACGTGCAGGTAAGACGTTCTGGAGCTCATTCGCCTGGATGGCAACAAGCGAGGGATACATACGGCACTCCAGCAGGAGGTCATCAGTTCGACGTACTCTTGAGGAGCATCCGGGGGAACAGGCGGCCGCAAATGATCACGTATAACCGCTATCGCGACGGCAGCCGAGCTTAGCCCATAGTAGGGCTGCTCGCGGGTGAGCAGCTCCCACAGGATGATGCCAAATGAGTAAACGTCCGCGAAGACGTAGTCCACGCTTGGTTCCTGCGCTATAACCTCTGGCGCCGCCCACTGGATTGTAACGACATTATCGCCGCGCTTATCTCGGTCCTGTGCAGTACCCATGGGAGAGATTTGAATGACGTTCAACGTAAGGAAGTCAGGGAAGGGAGCCACGAACTGCCTTGAACTTAGTGAGGCCGAAGTCGGAGACCTTGACATTCCACTTGATATCAAGTAGTAAGTTGAGCGATTTAAGGTCTCTGTGCACGATACCCGACGAATGAAGGAAATGCATGCCCTTGGCCGCTTGGTAGGCCAACTTGATCTTGAGCATGTAAGGCACCTCGTTAACCAGATCATTATGTAGAAGCTGTACATGATCAAAAAATGTATGAGTATAGCTCCCTACTTTGATGACCTATCAAGAGAACGGGCTACGTACATCATACAGCGATCCTAGAGACATGAATTCCATCACTATGGCCAACTTAGGAGGACGCGTGCAGGCTGCCATGAAGAGAACCACGTTGGGATGACGAAGCGCAGTCATCAGCCGAATCTCATCTTGGAAATTCCGCATCATGTCTTTCGTCACAACGTCCGCCGCCAGCATCTTCACCGCCACTAAAGCACAATTGGAAGTGAGGTTGATT
Organism: Acanthamoeba royreba; assembly: GCA_000826365.1. NCBI lineage: Eukaryota > Discosea > Longamoebia > Acanthamoebidae > Acanthamoeba > Acanthamoeba royreba. The sequence continues at coordinate 74,790 of CDEZ01023476.1, forward strand.
CCTGATGCAGTGACGATCACGAAACAGCAATATACCTTCGGTGCCTTTCCACATGGCCTTATACACTTCACCGTAGCCACCACTTCCTAGCAGAGGCCCTAGTTCCACCTCTCCGAAGGCGATCTCCCAGTCGTCCCTGTGTAGAATCAAGCAGATCAGTATTGCGGAGCAGTAACCGTACTTGGAGCTTCCGCAACAGACCTCCTATTTCGCCTGAAGACGAGCATGGCGCCGAGCGCGATAATGATGCACAAGAGGATGAGGAAAACGATTGAAGCTATAGGCGCCACAATGCCTGCGGAGAGTGGGTAAGATCAGAACCAGCTTCAACGCCGCACCTTATCACCTCACAGTACCGATGACTATAGCTGTTGTATTGTCGGAGCTTGAAGTGACAACATTCTGGCAGAGGTTGCCCGTAAAGCCTGAAAAGCAACTGCAGGTGCCGCTCGAGCATGTTCCCCGATCGGAGCACAGCAAACCATCAGGTGTGACGCAGCCAGAGAGCGAGCTGATCGGTTTGCCTTGGCATGTTACGTTGGCAAGGAACTTGTACATCTGCCTTCGAGTGGCGTCGGAATTGGACACGATTCCCATACCAGAGATGACGATCTGGTTGATTGCATCCGCTGTGTGGATGGAGACGAGGGTGAGATACAGAGTTCAAGTAAACGCCGGAAGGAAGTGCGAGTGGTACTCGAGTTCTGAGTCCAGTAAACCCAGTCCAACAGCACAGCTGCCTTCTTGCAGTCGGTCATCGAGGACTGGCGGATCAGGATGGAGTTGAGGGAGAGCACAGGCCAGCTATTGGCGCCAGGCGCATTGATAAGATCGTTGTCACCTCTACCGATGAGGTCATTGACTGCCGACGTGATAGTGTCTTGGCTAATCGAGACGTCGTTGCCAGCCACATTGCGCAGCTTCGCCACGGCGATTCCGCGCGCCAGAGATACGATGTTGTTGACCCATGGGGTGAATGAATACATATTGGCGTTCACAGTTTCTGTCATGTTCATGCCGGAAATGATGATCGTGGTGGAGCTATTCTTCATCGGGAAGTTGATGGCTTGGCCGTAGTGTACGGTCGCGTTGAATTCGGGATTGGAGAGGGCCATAGCCTTGCTGTAGATTGCAGTGATGGCCGAGTTGGTAGCCTGATACACAATCCGTATGGGTTGATGTGGAAGAGTGCCATTCAGATCGGGGTTGAGATTGATAATAGGAGCATCGTCCCAGTATCGCACTTTGCCCAGGTATATATCTCCCAGCAGGGAGAGCGAAAGTACTAACGGATCGTGGCCATTGAGCTCCGGAATGTTGTAGATCGGCACAATAGCCATGGCGGTGAAGGGTAAAGTGCCGATGTCGGGGATGGCTGTCTTGACATCGGAGGGAAGTGAGCTGCTGATGATCCCGAAATCAAAGCCCGAACTGATCATGTTTGTGATCCCGTCCTGCGTGGTCGAGCCATAGTACTTGAGCTGGAATGCAGGCGATTGGAATTTGTAGGTCAATGTATTGTAGACCTGATGACACACACCGCATGCGCACCAGTCAGCACCATTGTACACGAGAAGAGGAAAGGAAGAGAGTATACGTTGTTGGCGGCGCCGGCTCCTACGACCAGTCCTACGGCTAGAGTCTTCTTTCCATCGCACATCATCGACTCAAGAAGAAGCGCAGCCTTGCGGCGATAACTGAATGGCATGCCGACGTAGTTCAGGGTACCCGCGATGGCGACGGCCTTGTCGTTGAGCTGAGTCCAGCTGAGTAGAATGAGGGTCTCTTCGATGTACTGGCAGGCCACCTGCTTGCCGGGAATGACACGGTCCTTCCGCATCAGCACGAAAAGAAGAGTGGAGAGAGGCCACGCCGCTGTGCTGGGTGGATTGAAGACGTTTGCATCGCCAGCAGTGGTGTTGATGATGAAGTTTGTCAGATTGTTCATGGCTTCCGTCACCGAAGCTGAGGTCGCGCTGACTGTCACTTGGGCGCTGCGCTTCATGCTCCCACTCCTCACGGACGATGCAGCAGTGCTAAGCTCAGGCGGTATGGCATAGCTCATTGCACCATCCTGTGCGGCAATTGAGTTGATGCGGCTCCCATTGACCGTGTGATAGTTGGACACTCCCGCCGCCGCAAGAATGTCCGCCAGGTTGGGTCCGTGATCAGCTAGAGCCGTCGCAAAAGGAGGACTGATTGCCGCCAGTGCCTTCTTGAACGCGTCGGCCAGACCGCCAGCTAGCTCCTCCTGCGGGTCGAAGATGAGGACGATTGGTAGATCGGCCGGCATGCTCGCGAGCGGATTTAGCGCGGCGATGTCCGAGTGGTTCCAGTTCGTGATCGCGCCCGCCCAGATGCGGCCCAACACATCGGAGTTAAAAACGAGCGAGGTTGCGGTTGTCTCGGCTTTGGAGACGCGGTAGGTGGGTACCATGGCCACTCCAGCCAGCGGTACCTGCAGTAGGTTGGGGTCCGATGTCGACGTGTTGAGCGCGACGAAGCTGGTGTAGAAGTCGGCCAGTCCCGCGTTGTACGCGTCCCGCGCCTGGGTCTGATTGGCGACGGTGGCGAAGGACAGCGTGATGTCGCCTCGGTTGTACCCGTACGCAGTAGCCCACTGGTTCATCAGATCCGAGCCCAGCTTGACTCCCGTCCCGCGCAGCGTCAGTCCAGTCGTTGTCCGCACCGCACATGTCATAGCGATCATGATGATGATCATCTTCAGCAGCACCCATTGGTGTCGTAGTTGGCCACGTTGCACCCCGGAGCGCATTGGCCGAAGTAGTGATGACGCTTCTGGTGGTTGATGCATGTCCATCACATGTAGCAGCGTCCTGCAAGCAACGACAGGCTTGAGGGGACCTGGAGATGCGTGATGCCTCCTCTCTCTCTCTCTCTCTCTCTCTCTCTCTCTCTCTCTCTCTCTCAGTGGGTCAGGCCCAATCGATCGATGTGCACAAGTGTGACTCAGGAAGCAGACGAGGAAGAGACTTGATGGCCGGGAATGGAAGGATGGTTACAGGTTCCTGCGCTTCCCCGATCGATGGCCTTTCCGGCTGGTTTCTACCAAATAGTTGAGTTCTTTTTTGTACAAAAATGATAGAAAAAAACGAAAGAAAAAATGATGTATGGCGATAGTAATGATAAATAATTGGGTATGACAGGCAAGTGCCACTCCGGGGTTGGTAGAAGATGAAGCAGAGGTGGGCAAAGAACGAAAAAAAAAAGAACGAAAGCGACGGGAATAGCGAAAGCGAAGGACGGGTGCAGGCTTCTTTGTTGGTGTGAGGACCAGCAGCACCGCGGCAGCAGAAGGAGGCGCAAAGGAGACGTTTGGTGCAAAGGAGAAGAAGTCAGAAACGGGAGGCGCCCCACTGAACAAGCTGCCTCGGTAGCCATTGGCTTCGCATTCTTGTCCTGAGGGTTACCCTGTGCTATTTTGGCGCTTGCACGTCAGCCGATATCAGCTCTCGGTGCCCCACCGGGACTCGGCACTCGAGCTACTCAGCCCACCAGGCACGCTGCTGTCCCATTTGTTGAGCGCTAAGCGCGCCAGATTCGCTGGTTTTAACCGGCGGGAAACCAACAAAGATCTGCCAATGCTCTCTACTCCCAAGATGAAGGGAAGAGCTTGTACTAGGGGTGTTTCTTCCCGCCAAAAATGCTATAATACAAGACTACAGACTAAGTAGCACAAAGGAGCAGGCCTCCTCATCTGAGAACACTCAAAATGGCCTCTGGACAGAGCGTTTACAAAGACAAGAAAGAAATAGAAACGAGAAAATTAAAATTAAAATCGAAAATATTTGAAAGAAACCAGGAAAGAGCAAATGAAAAACGAATGTCGACGGTAATAGCACACTCGGAAATTTCGTTAAGTTTCAGCGAGTACCAAAAACTCAATGGTTTTGATTGGTTGAAGATTTGCCCTACACTATTTTTGATTGGCCACGAGCGTGAGCTGAGTCGTGCGGAAAAGCACGTATTGGCTGATTGCGTGCTGTCTCCCTGTGCATCTTTGGCGCGTGCTATCTTCCAGTACACTCACGTAACCATAACAGTGTCGGTAGGCGCGGGAAAATGCTTTCCAGCCCAGCGGTGGTGGTGCTCGCAGTTCTGCTGCTGGTGGGCTCGTTCCCTCAAGGTACTACCCTTGCAGATGGACTAGTCAACTCAAGTTCATCCCCTTTTCTATCTCTCCTCACTTTCTTCACTCCCTAATACACTCTATCCTCTTTCTTCACTCTTTTGTATTCCATTCTTTATGCGCATCCATTTGCATTCATTTTTACCTCCGATTACTCTTTTGGATTTCATCTCATCTCACATTCTCTTTGTGTGTTTCTTGTCACCTCTCCTCGTGTCTTGTTGCCGTTCACGTGTGGCACATCCGGCAGAGGCTACGGCCCAGGCAGACGCAGTGACCAGCGTACAGATCCGCGGCTCGGGCAGCCCCAACTCCAACGCCATCCTGCAGGTGTGGGGCCGCTCCTTCCGCTACGACCGCGACGATGTCACGTACCCCTCCCTGTCGCCTTTTCACTTCGTGAACCCACACCAGCCACCATGTGGTGTTAGTGGTGCTTCCCTGAAGACGCTGGTGACCATCTCCGGCGTCATTAACCAACTGTACACACGCGTTTGTGTGACGGTTCACTGCACATCGGAGTTTCACCCCGACAAACTCGTCGTGACCCCATTTCCTGTGTGAATGCAGGATCATTTATGACGGAACAGCTGGCGTCACGACAGCGACGGCGCAGTACGATCGGGACTTGCTGGTGCGCTATCCCCTTTATCATTTTGTTCACCCAGTGCTCCTTTCTCCTCAACTTCTGCTCGTCATGCAGGACTTCCTGGCGACCGATCGCGGTGCTTCAGGAGAGGATGGTGAGCTGAACGATTTCGTGCAGTTCCCTCTTGCAGGGCAGGCGATGGTCATCGGCTACAATCTCCCAGGAATTGGAGATTCAGAGCTGGTACGGATGAAGTTGAAACGTCTTGTGTTGTTTTTCTTTGGAGCCCTAACCACCCACCGGTCGGTGTGCGTCCTCTCTTCCTCAGGTGCTGAACCGAACGGTGCTGGGTGACATATGGGCAGGCGACATCACTACCTGGGATCACGCGGCGATCAAGGAACTCAATCCAAACATTTCCTCTCTGCTTCCGACAGAGAGCATTCGTCTAGGGTACGCGGAGACCGCCAGCGTGCTCTCCTTCACAGAGGTGTTCAAGAGGACGCTGGAGAGCTTCAGTGAGAACTTCCGAATCAAGTTCGCCGCAGCGAACCGGAACTTCAGCAACATGCCTCCTGCTCAGGGCGGAACCGCGTTCAACGTATTCACCGAGGATTCAGCGCCTTCGATCAGACTCTCTTGGCTCAATAACAACACCAACAGCTTGACCTACCTTAACTACGCAGAGTCGGCGGGCCAGGTCTCCATTGCTCGGATGATCAACAAGGCGGGAACGACGGTCTCGCCCTCGGTCACCTCCATCCAGTGGGCGATGACAGACTTCCAGAACGAATACGCCAGCAGCTTGTTCACCGTTGACATCTATGATGCGAACGGGACCAACTCGTGGCCGATGGCGTACCTCAACTTTATTGCGATGGGCAAGAATGTCACCACTTATGATTGTACGAATGTACTTGAGATGCTGAACTTCATTGCGTGGATCGATACCAACAACGAGTACGTCCTCGCCCTCCCTCACTCGTCTTCTTGAGCTGCTCTGTTGATGAGGTGATGTGGTTGATGGCTACAGAGCGTCCAGCGTGGCGACAGCAACTCTGGTGGCTCCACTTCAGGTAGGGCTGAGGAAGAAGCTGATCGATCTCCTCAACACGGTGTACTGCAACGGGGAAGCTGCATTTACTACCTCGATTCTCGTTTCCACCGGCGCGCAGCTGTCACTTGTGGATGCGTGGGCCAACTACTGGGGATCAGGGAATGCGAAGCTGGAGTACTATCAGACTTCGTCCAACGGTGCCAGACAGCAGCTGGCCAGCAAAAACGTGGACTTTGGTCTGTCAGGCGACGGACTCGGAGTTGGATTCAACTTCAGTATCCCGGACGCCGCTGTGATGCCCATTGCCGCCTTCTCCATGGGAGCAAGTAAGTACCTTTCTTGATGATGATATATGTTGACGCCAGCCTAGATAGACTCACGTCGTGAGTGTGCACTCCTCCCTCTCCCAGCTTATAACATTCCAGAACTGGATGGGTACAACCTCGTTCTTAGCTCCGACGTGATCGCGAAGATCTACTTGAATGAGATCACCATGTGGAACGACACACGCATCAAGGAGATCAACCAGCCTACCGTGGCCAACCTGCTCCCAGCCCAACCCATCAAGGTCGTGTTGGAGAATGTCACAGCTATTCAGGGACTCGTGACCTATTGGATCAATGCGACTGTCAGCTATTGGACGGTACCCTTCCATCGCGCTCTACCTTGATCAACGTGATGACGAACACGCTTCTGTCTCTTCCCAGCTTGGTGTTGGCCTTGGCGTAGTCTTCCCGGTGCAGTTCACGGAGCGTGCCATGCGGGCCTCTACAGGAGGTGTGCAGCTACTCTCCCTTATGACTTCCAATCCTTACAGCTTCGGCTTCTGGACCATCTACGACGTGAGGAATGTAGGTTTAAAACCTTGATAACGTCGTTGTGACGCTCTTCTAACTCTCCCTTTGTAGACACGAGTTCTGGGCGTCGCATCACTGATCAACCGAGCTGGTAATGCAGTACAGCCGAATCTTGAAAGCGTACAAAGTGCTCTATTGGACTTTGCTGTCCTCAACAAGTCGATCACTGGCTCATCACTTGTTAATGGTACGTCGGAGCGGTTCTTGATAGGCTCCCTGCTGGAACAGGATCATCGGTTCTTTCTCATCGCTCACACATCACAGGCAAGAGCGCAATGTCGTGGCCGTTGACACTCTCCTACTCAATCATCTATCGAGCGAAGACAATGGACGACTGTAACAATGCTCGCGCTCTGGCCGACTTCATGCGATGGTCACAGATCGACTCCACAGCCAAGGAAATCGCCAACAGGCAGGGCTACGTGCTGGCCAACATCGCGGATTCGCTGCAGAGAACCTTCTACAATCAACTGAAGGACTTCACTTGCCATGGTGAGACTGTCAGTGCGCTTGCCGGATGCATTGACAACGGCGAGCTGTGCTCCAATCAAGGAACTTGTAACAGCCAGGGCACATGCAACTGCTTCGCGGGACGCACAGGAACCTACTGTGAAAGTATCAGCTCGTCGAGTAGCTCCGAGGCATTAACAATTGCTCTGGGTACATTCTCCTCCACTGCTGATGCTGCGCTTCCTTGATAGTCAGCTAACTCCGATCCAACGTGATCATGAAGCTACGGTCATTCCACTCGTGGCGATCTTTCTGCTACTGCTCGTGGCCTGCTTCGTTGTGGCCTTCTTCCTGCTGTACCGCCGAATGTCGAACAGGGATGACCACTGGGAGATCAGCTTCGAAGAAATCGACATGGGCGAGCACCTCGGCACGGGTGGCTTCGGTCAGGTGCATCGCGCCACCTGGAAGGGTACTGATGTTGCGGTTAAGGTCATGGCCACGGAAAGAATCACCAAGGATCTCGAAAGAAGCTTCAAGGAGGAAGTGCGGGTGATGACCGCCTTGAGGCATCCCAACGTGGTACTATTCATGGCTGCTTGTACCAAGCAGCCCAAGATGTGCATCGTCATGGAGTTCATGGCCTTGGGTTCTCTTTACGAGGTATCCTGCATTATCTACTTCATGCATCGGGAAACCATCGTTCTCACTCCTGAATGGATTCATATGACAGTTATTACAAAACGAGCTCATCCCTGAGCTGCCCTTCGCGCTCAAGACAAAGATGGCGTATCAAGCTTCCCGAGGAATGCACTTCCTTCACTCATCAGGTACGACTTGAGCTTCTTTAGATTGTCGGAGCCAAACATAGGAGATAAAGACATTGACTGATTACTGTGATGTTAATCAGGCATCGTTCATAGGGATCTGAAATCCCTGAACCTGTTGCTTGATAACAAGTGGAATGTCAAGGTATCTGACTTTGGTCTCACCAAGTTCAAGCAAGACCTCAAATCGAGCAAGGGAGGCAACGACGCGATGGAGGGGAGTGTCCACTGGACCGCGCCAGAGGTCCTGAACGAGTCCAACGATGTGGACTACATCCTAGCCGACGTTTACTCGTTCGGTATCATCCTGTGGGAGCTCCTTACGCGCAAACAGCCCTACCTCGGCATGAGCCCATCGGCCATCGCTGTGGCTGTGATCCGTGATCGACTCCGCCCTGAAATGCCTGAGAATGAGGAAGGAGCTCGGCCAACAGAGTATGATGAGCTCGTCACCACTTGTTGGCACCAGGATCCAAGCGTCAGACCGACATTCCTGGAGATCATGACTCGCCTCTCTGCCATGAATGGCGATTCTTCCATCGGCGCTTCGTTCACCTCCAGGACGTCCTCCTCATCCAACGGTCGTACTGCAAAGGGACCCAGCGCGACCGGTTCATGGAGCCTGCAATCGGCCACGTCGTCATCTACGGGCTCGTCCAGGGGCTCCGATCAGTACAAAGGTACAGCGGCCACAGCGGCAGCTGGATCCGTTCGCCCTCCCGAAGGTGAAGTCACTATCGTGTTCTCGGACATCACGCGAGCAGCCTCGTTGTGGGAGTTTAACGCTGGAGCGATGAAGGATGCCACACTCCTCCACAACGAGGCACTTCGAACCGCACTCGCCAAGCACGAAGGATACGAAGTGGTGTTCCTCCGCGACCGCAACAGTGGAGAGGGCTCCTTCTGCATGGCATTCCAGCACACTGTCGATGCACTGGCCTGGTGTATCGACGTGCAGCAAGCACTGCTTACAGTGCCCTGGCCGGAAGCCTTGCTTGAGCATCCAGGTGCAGCAGAGGAATGGGGAGACATTGATGATCGAATCCTGTTCAAGGGACTGCGGGTACGAATGGTGTGCATGTGGGCACGCCTAAGGTGGTTCGCGATCCGATGACCCGACGCGTGGAGTACATCGGACCAACCGTGAATGCCGCTGCCCGCATTACAGCCCTCACACACGGAGGCCAGATCGTCATGAGCAAGGAGGTATTCATGAAGACAAAGGACTCAGAGTGGTTTGATGAGAACAAGCAGAGGATATCCTGTCTTGGTAAGTTTGAGATGCCGGACTCACCTGATGGTACGTTCAGTCAATCCTCGCTTGGTGGTACATTTTCGATCATGAAAGATTGAAGAATGTCGTTCCCATAGGTTCCAAACTATACGAAGTCAAGGCTAAAGGTCTTGAGAGCCGCTTCTTTGGTGGCGTTAGCAACAACGCTCATCACCCCTCCACGATGACGTCCCGCACATCATCATCTGATGGAGATCGCCCTAGAAGTGGCAGTGTGTCAGACGGCAATGGCAGCGATGACGGCGAGTTGCAGACGGCGGTTGGCGAGGGCCTGATGTTCAAGGAGGATACATTCCTCACCTCGGCCAATCTGTGCAGATGGATCATTGACTTTAGTGAGATCCAGCTCGGCAAGCAAGTAGGTCTCGGCTCCTATGGTGCCGTCTACAACGGCCGATGGAAGGGTGTCGAGGTTGCGGTGAAGCGATTCATCAAGCAGAAGCTTGACGAGCGCCGTATGCTCGAGTTCCGCGCGGAGATGGCCTTCCTTTCGGAACTCCATCACCCCAACATTGTTCTCTTCATCGGTACATTCGTTTGTCTCTCAATCCGTGAGTGAATCGCAATCGGATGACGTTTTCTGTACTGCGATCAGGCGCATGTGTGAAGAGGCCCAACCTGTGCATTGTCACCGAGTTTATGAAGCAAGGCTCCCTTAAAGACATCTTGGCTAACAACACCATCAAGCTTACCTGGCAGCAGAAGTTGCGCATGCTTCGTGCGGCAGCTCTGGGCATCAACTACCTTCACTCGCTCCATCCGATCATTGTGCATCGCGACCTCAAGCCCTCCAACCTGCTCGTGGATGAGAACTGGAACGTGAAGGTTGCAGACTTCGGATTCGCACGCATCAAAGAGGAGAACGCGACCATGACGCGCTGCGGCACGCCGGCTTGGACAGCACCAGAGGTCATTCGGGGTGAGAAGTACAACGAACGAGCCGATGTGTACTCGTTCGGCATCGTCATGTGGCAAGTCCTGACGAGGAAGGAGCCATTCGCCGGCCGTAACTTCATGGGCGTGTCTTTGGACGTGCTCGAAGGCAAGAGGCCGCAGATACCGAGGGACTGCCCTGACGAGTTTGCCAAGATCATGAAAAAGTCCTGGCACGCAAACCAGGCGAAGAGACCCAGCATGGACGACCTTCTGGCGTACTTCAACTGTGTTATCGGCGAGAACGAGGGAGGAATCATGTGAGAATCAAGATGATCCTTTTATGAGAAGCGATGAACTTAATAACTCCTATTCATGGGGGTGGACTGTACACCGGTGAAGTACTCTCAGATGAAAGTTATCGTTACTGTTGGTCGTCGTGAAGCGCGTGCTTTACTGTTATGCTCTTGTATGGCGCGGTTGCACGCCGAACGTCCGGCAGGCGTAGTGTCGTTCGCAAAGAACATGATCGACTCAATGTTGGATTCATCAAGCCGATCGAGTATGCTCTCAAGACTGTAATCAAATTATAATTAGCTAGTGTGTATCGAGAATGGTTACAGGCTATTGAATACCAAGCATCTGTTAACTGGTTCCACCGCAAGTCAATGCTCTTGACCTTGGATGAGTGAAGCACAACTGCGTTTGGTGGATTCAGCGGAGAGTCAAGCAAAGGTAGGCCAGGAGTAGTTACCCCCAAGGATGAACATTCCATCAGCATCGGTTAGCCTGTTACGCGCTAGACTAACGTGACGCAATCGAGGTAGTTTAGGTATGGTGGTGGCGAGCTTCTCCAGCGTAGAACTTTCAGAAGAGAGTCCGAGAGCGCATCTATCTACCTGCAATTCCTCCAGATGCTGCAGGAGCTCCAGTGGTGCGTTCATCACTGCATCCACGTTGGAATGGTGTACGGTCATAACATCTGTACAGAGAACGACCACCAACAAGATCCGTCCGTACCTGCTTTCGATGAATTCAGAGCGACGCAGGAGACGAAACGCTCCACGCGTTGAGTTTCCTCTTCCAAGTGTGTGACTCCCCATGTGGTTTCATTAAACAGACCTGCAGGGTGAGATAACCCTCATCAGTAACTCTTTGAGCACGTCCCTGACAAGTGGGCAGTGGTAAGTACTGGTCAGGCGACAAGAAAGGTACTTCCGCTTACACTCATCCTGCGCGGGTGGCTTTGTCAGAGCCAACTTTCGCTCTTCACGCAGCTCCCGCCAGTACTGTTCCCGCCTGTCAACAGGAAGCAGCGCTTCCACGTCGAGTGCCAGCGCGACTCGACCTGCTGCCGTTCCACCCCGATCCACCACACCTACAAGCTGAGAATGAAAACATGTTAGTCGCTGCATGATCACAGACTGCCGCCGTGAGCACAAGCAATCTTGATGATGATGGTAGGCACCACTTCCATTGGCAGCGTGGCCACCTTGCCCTCGTTGGCCTCTGCAACGACTGTGACGCGCATCATGTGCACAACACGAATTCAGTTCAAGGAGTGCGCACAGAGTGGTGTGTACTGCCGGCGCTCAGCGTACCCTTGTTGAAATGACCAGCAACATACCGCTCCACAGACCTGCGCAGTGGAAGCAGAGACGGCAGCAACCCTGCCATGTTTTGTCTCTTTCAAATGCTACACAACTATTTCGGATTTTATTGTGTTGCCGATTCAGACAAAAGCGTTTGGTAAATAATGGAAATTTCTCAGTTTCAGAAAACTTTTCGGACGTATATTTAAGAAGGTTGCTGACGTGTGTGCTGACGTGGCTGACAGAAAAACGGTGTCGACAGATGAAACCAGGGAGTTGATCTCACCGCAGAACTTAAATCTCAACTCTTGGATCATCATTAGATTATAATATAAATGGGGGAGGGTGGTGCACGCATCAGCAGCAGTGCCTACGCTGCGTCCACCACAACGGCAGACACCACCGCCCTTCCTCACTTTGATCGAATCACCGCCACCACCTCAACCACCATCTCCACCTCATCAACCACGCCTCGATCGAGGAAGACGACAGTGTCCGGCAGTGCGTCCGGGCGGTCGCGACGACGGCGAGCCACCTCCATGGAGAGCCAACAACGGTTGGACGACCGACGCCGACGCGCCCGGTACTCTATCGTCGCCGACGGGGAGTTTTCGCTCGAAGCTGAAGTCCAGCGAAGCGACTATCACAACATGGGCTTCCTCATCCTCTTATGTACACCCTCTATGCCCACAAAACCTATTTCCATTTTAATATTCATTTAAATTTTGTTTATTATTTCCCATTTTCCTAAAAATGGAGAAATGAAGCGACGGATTAAAATTAAGGAGGAATGAACTGATGAGTTGTCACAGACATGCTGCAGGGCGTGCCGATGGGCCTGGTGATGGGCTCCATTCCGTTTCTGCTGCAGGACAAGCTCAGCTACACAGAGCAGGGAATCTTCTCTATTGCCGGATATCCCTACGCACTCAAGCTCTTCTGGTCTCCGATCGTAGATGCCTGCTATTCACCTCATATCCTTTACAACCCTCTCTTCTTCCCTTGTCTTTATCCTTTTCACTGGTGTGTCTTGTTCATCACCCATCATCGGGATCTTCCTTAACTCACCGCACAACTTGGCCGACGAAGAAGCTGGATCATACCAATCCAAGTCACTGCTGGTACCGGGCACTAGGGAGCCGGGCATCATGCTCTTTGCTGTCTAACCATGCACGCGATGTACAGGCTTGATGATGTACGCAATCGGACTTCACGTTGACGAGGTCTTCTCGAGGCCCGAGATTCCAGTTTACTTTGTGACTCTCTGCTTTGGGGCACTCGTCATGCTCGTCGCTACGCAAGATATCGCTGTAGATGGTACACTTTTGCTGCTACAGCTGCTTCACCTTCGAATGACTTCTGATGGCGCTCGATGACGTCGTGCACGCAGGCTGGGCTCTTACACTGCTTTCCAAACCAAGACGAGGATGGGCATCCACTTGTCAGGTATTCTCGCTCGGATACTCATCTGTTCTTTGTTTGATGTTGACTGGGACCGCTGGCTGCGCAGACGATTGGTTTAAACAGCGGTTTCTTCCTCTCGTTCACTATATTCCTTGCGCTCAACTCAGCCGAATTCTGCAACAAATACCTTCGCTCCGAGCCACAGCCAGAGGGCTTGCTCTTGCTTTCAACTTACATCAAGGCTTGGGCCGTCATATATATTATAGTGACGTTCTACCTCGCTTTCTTCAAGGACGAGAAGCCTCTCTTACAAGCCAGAGCTGGTTCGCCCACTCCAAATAGTTACTCCTCGCATCAGTCTTCGATTAAAGAGGAAGACCGCGGCAAGTCTTCGCATCTGATGGTTGACTATGGAGAAAAGGACGCCCAGACGCGAGAGCACGACCGAAGGCGGTTCCTTCAGAAGGAACAAGATGAGTATTTCCAACAGCGGATGATGGGAGCGACACTCGTCATTTCCGAGGACTCAGATGACGTTGATGACACAATCGATGATGACAACGTGACCGTCAGAGAGGTATTCTCGCGGATTTGGAAGATCATCAACCTGCCCAACATGCGAACGCTGCTCCTGGTGATGTTGGTCTACAAACTCGGATTTATGGCCGCCGATACCGTATCCGCACTCAAGCTTATCGAGAAGGGCTTCAAGAAGGAGGACATGGCACTGTTCGTACTTATCGAGTTCCCCTTCCAAATCATTTTCGCAGTGCTTGCGGGCAAATGGGCTAGTGGCAGCTTGCCGCTATCTTCGGTAAATCACCTGCTTAACACAACCAAAGGAGCTGTGTTAACTTTGTTTGTTGTGGCGTCAGTTCATGGTGGGGTTCAAGCTTCGTCTGGTGATCGCCGCTCTTGGCGCGGTGGCTATCTACTACTTCCCTACTGAGGGCGTCACGATGTCCTATTACTTAATTGTGCTGTCCATCACTCTGGCCACTTCCTTCTCCGGCACTATCCAATTCGTTTCGCAGGTAAATCTACATTCCTCTGCTACGATTACTGTAACTAAACAATCTGTGGTGACGATAACAGGGCGCCTTCTTCACCCGCATCAGCGACCTCTCGATAGGAGGAACCTATCTCACTCTTCTAAACACATTTGCTAATCTTGGCGGCACATGGCCCAAGTTCTTCATCTTGTGGCTTGTTGACGTCGTTACAGTGAAGCAGTGTCTTGGTCAGGGTAATCAAGGCCTCTCTTTCGTCTCATGTACGCTCAATCTCACAATCTCCTATACAGGCGAACTATTGGCTCAAGTCGGCAGTTGCGTAGTCAAGGAGCAGGCCGATCAGTGTGTCGCACTCGGCGGAACGTGCGAAACGATAGTGGATGGTTACTACCCGGTGGCCGCTGGCTGCTTCTTTGTAGGCCTCGTGCTGTGTTTCGTTCTGCAGCGATGGCTCGTTCCTCTGGAGCGATTAAGCGAGTCTGCATGGAAGTTCAAGAAGTAAACTCATCAGCGCCAAACTACTGACCCAGACTAAGTCGGTATGATAAGAATTCAAAACAAAAATTCTAAGAATGTGATGTTTTTTATTTATATTTGTAGGAATCAATGAGCAGAGTTGCTTCCGGAGGAGGGGGAGATGGGCTTTTGCAGGACGTAGCAATCTCGTGGTTCGATCCGCTTGTAGTAGTCTGGAATGGTGCTCACAATTTCGAATCCGAATTTCTTGTAGAAGTTAATGGCCTCCTCATTGCTCGTCTGCACGTGCAGATAGATCTCCTCAACTTCCCTCTTCTTCGCCGTTTCAATAGCAAACTCGAGCAGTTTGCTGCCTGCACGAATCGAATCTCAATTAGCATTCCATTTTTTTTGAATCTTTATGAAAAATGTAGAAACAACGTAACGCAGCTGAGAATTTGTCTATGCACTTGATATAATTGATCATTTTTATCAATTATCAGTAATTTTTAACTAAATGGCACCAACTCAAGACATTCGAAATAGAATTATAACAAATTTTATGTGAATACGCGTGGAAGAGATTAAATGTAAAAATTGTACTGAAGGAATGGCTCATTTCTCCCGGGATCGTACCGATGCTGAGTTTTCTGTAGGGAGCGAGCACTCCGAGGGTCATGATGTAGAGGCGCTTACCGGTGGCGGGGGCGGGCTTGTTCTCCACGCGGCAGCAGACGGCACCAACGAGGACGTCGTTGTAGAGGGCGAGTCGAGTGAGGGTCGGATCATTCAGGAGATCCCGGTAGAACGTGTCGTTGTAGTGCACCGGGAACACCACTGTGTTGAGGAGTCGCAGCTGACCCATGTTCTTCTCGGTGAGCTCCCCGAACACGATGGGCTGCTCCTTCGTCTCCATCCTCGTCCACCACGACAATCAAAATCGATTTACAAAAAGGATAAAGATTTGCACAAAAAAATTAACTCATTTGTAACTCATTCGTATTGTCCAAAAAAATTACTAAGGCCAAGAATCAAGCCCCCATTGACGTCGATTGTTACCTGCCGAGCCTTCTTCTTCCCTATGGTGAGCCGCCTTCATCTTTACAAACAAGCTGTGGAAGAGCAGCACACAATCCAGAGCCTCAAAATTCACGACAAATCGCGTCTGATGAGTACAACATGGAGGGCAATTGCATGGCGTGGCTATAGCACGGCGCCCTGTTAACAAGATCAGCACAATGTAAGTGGAGTTCACGACGTAAAGGAATCAAAGAGAGAAATACTTTTTTAGTTTGTCCCAGGTGTAGATGCACGGCTCCGATGTGAGCTTACGCACACATAATCGTTGGTACTTCATCAACGTGATGGGTTCCTGAAGTTCACCAGATTACACACTGAAGCTACATAGTGCGCGAAAGAGTATACTACGCACCTTAAAACCGCCAACCGCCGATACGAGACGCCCGAATGTGGTACCCCACAGCATCATGAAGTCGTCACAAGCCGTGAGGAAGTACAGCTCTATAAGTGCGTTCTTCGTGCCTGAGACGCAAAGCCATGAGCAAAATTACTTGCAAACTGTAGTGTCGCGCATGCTCACCTTCAATCGTATTTCGTTCCAATTCTTCCATATCCAAATAGAGGAGCTTTACCTCGTTGCCAAATAACGATGTATTCGAGATCTTATCAGATGCAAGTCCTGTTGATGTGGAAGTAGCATTATGAGTTTCGATCGGCCCAGATTGGTTACTACAAGTGACGTCGTACTAGTATCATGCTCATGTAGCAGTTTAGCAAACCTCTCTCTCCACTCGCGAGTCTCTGTTGCAAGATACCACACCTTGTAGCCCGAAGACAGTCCACAGTGTATCATCCGTACCTGGTACAATAAACGGCGAGAATTAACAGCACATCAAAGAGAGCATGCCGTGTAAATCCTACCAGCAGATTGTCATCAACGGGTATCTCAGGATGCGAGGTGCGAAGATGGATTCCCAATACCCCTTCATCTCTGAGAAGGAAGGTAAATCATTCCGAAAGAGACTTGTACGTGTTTGGGGATCGTACTTGTAAGGAAAGAAGAGTTGGTCGCGCAACTTCTGAGCCTTAATGCGGATACTTTCTGTTGGTCGCAGAATCTTGAGCCCATTTGCGAGAAGGTAGAGCAGCTGTTCATGGTGAGGTTTAAGAAGTCGATTCACGTTCTCGTGGTTCTTGTTGTTGAGCAATAGGGTGGCGAAGAAGTCCCAATGACCTATGTATATCCACTTGGTATTCTTCTCCCATTCATAGAGGTTGCTGCACACACCATTGTTCGCAAAAGAGCCAAATTGCTTTGCCTTTCAGATTGCACAACATGAAGGGATGAGCTCCGAGCCACAAACAATGAATAGAGGATCGCACTACCTGGCCTGAAGAAAGCGCTTCTTTGTACTCAGTATGAAGTTCAGGATCCAGATCCCAAACAATATCGTAGGGCGGCTCGAAAAGGTCCTTGTGATCTAAGTTGGCGACTTTTGGTGGGCCATTCTTGAATTCCCCTGCTCTGTGCTTCAGAACAACGTCACGCGATTCCGGCCAGTCAACTGCGGGGGAATAAGAGGTTTGGTCATGAATTGTAATGGTACAGAGCCAGGGGATGTCCGTACTTAAGATAGCCCTCTCCGACATGAGGGCGAAGACAAACGTAGACGCCAGCACTTGCATCCTGATTCATCATAAACGTGGGTCAGCGCATGCTGCAATGTGAGTGAGGCGTAACGTACTTGTTGCCATAGCCGTATTCCGGATTGGCCGCAAAGACGATGTAACGTTTCGGTAACTTGCCGCTTCTTATTTGGCGGTGAAGTTCAGCGTACTTCGTCATCAGTTCGTCCAGACTTCGGACACCTGCCAGGAATTGACCACCTTATCCGCAACAGAAACACTCAGCAATTTGCTACAAGGTAAGGGTCATTAGCATACCGTTCCCTGCCTCAGGCACTTGCGCTTTGATGATATGACTGAAGTCTAACTCCCAAGGTAGCGGTTTCAATTGCCGCTCAATCCAGGCGCATTGCGTCTGATCATCGACCGATCGCTTACGCCCTCGGCTCTCGTACGGTCGCATTTCGCATGGCCTCACATCCGTTCCATTTGATGGCAGCACTTCTTCCACCTTCTGTGTAGGAGGCTCTTCTACCCATTCTTGCTCTTGTCCTTGTTGTTCCTCATTCTCGTTTCGTTCATTCTCTTCTTCCAGCCACTCCTTCTCCCCTTCCCGCGCCAGTTCTCCTGTCAGTTTCTTTGTTTGCCACCCATTTGTATCCAGGTCTGTACGCAGTGACCGCTTCTGCTCCCAGTGTCAAAGTCAATATGAAGTAATTAAATAAAAATAAAAATAAATTATTCATTAAAACAGCAAATTTAAATAAAAACGACTGAAAATGATCCAAAAAATGGGAAGACGGTGCGGGGAAAGTGCCTCAGTCAAGTTGACGTGCCAACCAAAAAGAAGGGTTGACAAGGATAAGGCGGCAACCAACGCCAGCAACCACGTTCGTCGCGGGGTCAACATTGGGCCAAGGTTAAATAAATAAAATCAATCTCTATTGCAAACTAGAGATCCATCCACAACGCCACGTCTCTTGCGGCCTACCACACTCGCGGGTTGTGCCAGATTTTGGTGCCTCTTTCGTAAAAAATTACAATTTGCGCAAATTATTTCGAAATGTTTTTGTTTGGGTAGCTTGGGCTACGGTCGATCTATGGCGTGGGTTCGAACCTGAATACCGTCCACTTGTCGGACTTTGGCAGTTGTCAACTGAAACTTCAAGACGGTTGAATACCAACCGCACGAGTTGTGGTCGTTGCTACGCACACAAAACAAATAGGAGAGATCTTGTTGTCGAAGGAAACAAGGAACACCCAATTCGACATCATTGCCGAAGATGATGATGGAAATGGCTGCCAATCATCACGTCGGCTTGGGAGGTGGCGATGATGATGGAGCCATCACCGCAGAGCCGCGCGCGGAGACGATGGCAGCAGACGGCGAGGGCGCGGGGGAAGGGGACGACACCCTCTCCCCACGACGACCTGCCCCTCAGGATGGGGAAGGCAGCAATAATAATCATCGTCATCACCGCAGCCATCATCGGTACAGGAAGAGGAGGAAGGAGGGGGACACGGCATCGTCATCTTCCTCGACCTCGACTAATTATCTCGCCGACCCGCGGAAGCGGGTGGGGCGTGAATACGAGCAATGGCAAGCCGGGACGGTCGTTATGACGCCCGAGAATGGTCTCCGACTCACCATACTACGCCGCATCGACGATGGCCACGCAGGGGTCGTTTTCAAAGTCCGCGATGACCAGGGCACCATATTGGCCCTCAAGGTGCCCTCAACTCTTTTTTTATTCATTTTCATTTTTAGTATTTATTTTACTGTTTATTTTGGTGTATTTACGTAATACAGACTTTTAAAAAATATTTATTAAAAGTATTTTCTATTTTATTGAAAAAGTGGTTGTTCTCAATGTTCGTGGCGCAGGTACCGCGGAAAGAGTCGGAGAAGCAATTCAAGAAGCTGCACCAAGAGGTGACCAAGAATGCACGGCTACTCTCGTTAGGACTGCCGGTGGCAGAGATCATCGAGGAGGGCGGCGACTATCTGGTGAAGAAGTGGGTGGACGGGCTGCGCGGCGATCATTGGTTCATTCAGTGGAACGAGAAGGGACGACCTCTTGATGACCCCGCGTGGAAGCAGCTCTGCGATATGTTCGATGCGCTCTCGGCAAAAGGTGTATACGTGCAGAATCTCAAGGACCTCAACGTCATCTTCGACGGTGACCGCTGGGTCGTAATCGACGTGGGCTACTTCAAGTCGAATCTCACTCCCCAGCAGGCCCTCGGACGCTACTATGAGACCTTCGATGGGCGATGGAACAAGTCGCGCTACAATCGCGGTCGATTCATGTTCCTGTGCCCTTCTATAGCTGCTCTCCGCGGTCACGGTCCACAGCATTACGTCAAGCGCGATCCAGCCCGCATGTACTACAAGAAGAAGCTCAAGAGCGCGTCGGTACCCGGCGATGGCACCGAGTTTAGTGCATTGGTGGCATCCCTATCGCAGCCCGGACAGAATGGTGTCGGGCTTGGTGCTGGCCTAGAAGGTCGATGGGTGGGCATGAATGGACTGCCGTCGTCAATCACCGGAAGTTCTGGCACCGGAGTCACCTCCGAAGCTCTGAATGAGATCAAACGGAAGCAGGCTGAAGCGGCGCTCGCCGTGCTCGAACGAGCCAAGAACCGCAAGAAGAAAAAGAAGAGGGACGGCACCTCCAACGGAACCGAGGCCACCGAGGCTACAAGCGAGGAGAAGCGCGAGAAGGCTAAGAAGGCCGAAGGACGAGATAAGAAAGAGGACGGCCTGGCCGACTCAAAAAGTGAGAAGCGAAGCAGCGAGGAGCCGAAGGACAAGAAGGACAGCAAGCAAGAGCTCAAGCTGAAGAAGGAAAAGGAGCTCAAGGAAAAGAAGGACAAAAAGGAGAAGGAGATACAAGACAAGAAGGAGAAGGCACAGCGACTAAAGGAAGAGAAGGAGAAGCGAAAGAAGGAACAACAGCAACAGAAGAAAGCGGTGGTCTAACGCACGGGTGCGTGCAAGTGACCGGAATGTACAAAAGCGTCTGCCGTATCAAGCTCTCCCCTTCCCTTGCAAGGGAGGCGGGTGAAGGAGCGTGTATGCCCAGCGCAACCTTTTTTTTTGTCCGTGGCCTTCATCACAACGACCAATACACTCCATATTATTTATTTTTGATTCTATTTTATAGATTTGTATTTTGAATAATTAGAACATTTATTGGTGGTTTCTGTCATCTATTGACACTCGTGCGAAAAGAAAGGCGGTCGAAATTAGCAACAGAACTCGGCCAAGCACGCGGAATCCTACCCAACTCTCGAACATCGATGAGGAAGAGAGGCAGGACTGCCAGCACAAGAGGAAACAAGCAGGTACGGCTCCAGCTTGACTGTAAGAACTTCGTCTAGTGCTTCGAAGATGGACGAGCAGGGCCAGATTGCCACGGGTGGTACGGTCGGAGTGCCTCGAGCACCAGTTCGGCGGTCCTCCCTGCCTGCAGACGCGAACCTTTGGGACCGTTTCTTGTGGGACCTTAGGGGTACATTGATATACCTCTTCGTTCTTGTACATGTCTCTAATGAAAACGTGCCAGTTGAGGATCTTTGGGGAAGTGATAGGTTCAAAGAGACTGAACGCCTGAGGCGGGAGGCCATGGACAGGCTCCTCTTCATCAGTAAGGACGATAGTGTAGCTGATGTGCTTTCCCTGCTTACTGAAAACCGGATTCTATCTGCCCCTGTCTACGATGATGAGGCCAACATGTGCGTTGCTCTTCGCCTTCTCCTTTGCCAGGGCGCGCACTCAGGACTCATGCACCTCTTGTAGGTTTGTTGGCTCTGTGGACGTGCTGGACTTAGTAACGTTCTGCGTCAAGCAGCTGGGACGCGGACTGATGGGAGCTGATGGTTCCTTGTACAAGCAGACCCCGGTCGAAAGAATCGTAAACATCTCTGGTCGCAATAGATGGACGCCTGTAGACCGACGGATACCTTTGCGTCTCCTCTTCGACACTCTGTCGCTTCCCGACGTTCATCGCGTTCCGGTCATCGACAATCAAGGTATGCACCATCAAATGCTACCTTGACGTTTAACTTAGGCTAGCTGTTAATTGTTGACATGTCAAACCGTCAGAGCCTCAGCCGCTCCAGAAGGTGCTTGGGCTGATCACCCAGTCACAGGTGCTCAAGTGGCTATGCGAGAAACGAGACAAGGAGGGCTTCCCCCAGGACATCCGCAAGCTCAAACTGAGGGACTGGAAGTCTCCTGTCGTCTGCGGCACCGATATGCTCTGGCTAGTGGACCAGAACACAACTCTTGCCGAAGCTTTTGGGACAATCAAGCGTGAGCGCGTTACCGGAGTTGGAGTCGTTAACGACGCCGGTGAGCTTATCGGCAATATAAGTGCCAGCGATATCAAAGTGTGCGCATCAAGTGGAAGATCGCTCGTAGATGTGCTCACGATGAGGATGGACGAGTTCCTCAAGTTGAAAGGCTCTCTTATGGTTGATGTGGACCAGCCCATGAGCCATCGCCAGCCGATTACCGTGTGCCCCGATGACACTTTGGACACTGTGCTCGATATGCTCATCACTCATAAGATCCACCGCCTATGGATCGTCGAGGAATCTCCTGATACTGGCTGTTCCCCTGTACGCCAAGCCCAGCCGGTACGGTTGACATCGATGTACCGTTCATGAACATTGCTGACTTCCAGTTCGACTTTGCTCAGGGTGAAGACGACAACAAGAAACGAAAGAGGAGACGGATGATACCAATAGGGTGCGTCAGTTTGGGCGATGTGCTCAATGAGTTAGCCAGCGTCGAAAGTGCTGAGCCTGCTGCTCCTTCCTCCGAGAGTGTGGATGAAGGCTACCTTGAGGACGAAGAGGAAGACGAAAGTGAGAGCGAATATAGGGAGAAGGAGGCTGCCAGCAAGCGCAAGCGTTCCAAGAAGCTCAAGAAGGCCCGGAAACCTGCAAAGAAGCAAGACGCCACGAGCACCGAACCTACCGCCAACAGGGCCACTTCGCCTCCCACTGCGGTCTAAGTTCCGCCAAGTTTGAAATTTTTCGAAATCGCCCAACGATTAAGCGGGAAATGCAAAGAATTTAAAACATTTACACTTGTGGTGAGTGGAGTTTCTGTCCCGATTTCGTGTGCTGGCTGTACGACCACACCGCATCCTCCTGCGCATCTGCCTCCAGCTCGGCTGCTGGAGGAATCAGAGCCAAGGCACTTGATCGAGCCCTGGTGGTCCCGCCCAGATCCTCACAATTGGGTGCGCTCCAACATTTTTGTGTGCGATTGATCCAGGGGATAGACCTTAGGTCTTCACTCCACCCCACCTCACATCACGGAGATTAATCTCGGGGCAAGACGTCAAACATGATGACCATGCTGCGCAAGGGCACCAAGGACGTCCTCACCACAGAGGATGAGGAGGTCGTGTTTCAGATTAGGGACCTCGATGCAGAGGAGGCTGCCGCTGGACGCACGTCCTCGTCCTCCTTCTCGACATCTTCGCCAGGCGGGGGCTCCCCTGCTCCTGGGTCTTCCTCGTCGTCTTCGTCTTCCTCCTCCGAACCCGAAAGCAATCCCGTCCAGTCGATGCTGCTCAACCCCGTCTCGCCTGCGAATGTGGGCTCGCTGCTGCGATTCTTTCAATCTATGTTCTTTGATTCATGGATCACCATCAGCTACCTCTACAAATTCCGCGAGCATGCGGGCGTGTGCGATTACCTATGCAACGAGCTCTACAAGTTCCAGGAGCGCGACATCGAGAAGTACATCCCACAGCTATGGTACCTTTTTGTCCTCCCAAATTCACACATTAAAAATCAAATTTATTTAAACTTGTACGATAACATAATATAAAATTATATAAAAATTCAAATATCCGGTTAATACGAAAAGTGAGGTGGGCACTTTTACTTTTTATTTCAAAAATATTTAATAAACTAACGTGACTGCGTGCAGCATCTTGTTGTTGCACAAGAAGGAGAAGGACAACTCACTGGCGCGCTTCATGATGGACAAGTGCGCCTCCTCCATGCACTTTGCTCTGCAAATCTCCTGGCAATTGCAGGTACCTTGCCACTGTAGCTTGCCTCCTATGGTTACCTTGATGACTTGTTCACAAGTCCTTTGGTTTATGAGGAACTAACATTCACCATCACTGTTTCTCGCACTGTTAGGCTTACATTACCACTGGCGGCGATAAACTCCCTTCAACGCCGCAGGAAAAAGAGTTCAAAGAACGCTGTCTGCGATTGCACGAAGAGGTCGAAATAGCCACTGTCAACTGCAAGAGCTCCCTTCGGCTACGGTATATTCCGAGCCGCTTTTCTCACCAGACGATTCTAGGAGCTGTAACTTACTGTGCCGCTGATTCCTTTCAGGGCTCTGGTGGACTTCTCGCCCTTTGTTGCGTCTGGTCCAGTCAACAAGACTGATAACCTTGGCACGGTGGATGAGGGCGACCAAGCTCGGGACCCACAGATTCATGCCAAGCGACTTATGAAAAGTGTTGGGGAACGACGGAATTCCGTACCACAACACATCAGCCTTGCGACCCGCAAAGACTCTGAAGCAGACACCATACCCAACGGAGAGCACAATAAAGGAGACTCAGCCGAAGCCGGAGCCGGAGCCGAAGCCGAAGCCCGACCAGCATCGTCGGAGGAAGACAGCGAAAGCGACAAGGATGAGAATAATCCCTACAAAGACGGCAAGGTAATTCCTTTTCTTTGAGTTTACTTTAGTAGTAGTTATCTAATTCGTATGAATCTCTTCAGGAGGACGAGGAGGAATCGTACAAGAAGTGGGATTCTGTCCTCAACGACGACATTCTTCCCCAGGAGGATGCCATGCACATCATTATTGGCTTATCCAAGCGCGAGCGGGCGCAGTACTACAGCAACGTAGTGTCCTTTGTAGATAAACTCATCGACATTGGTGAGAAGCTTATTCTTATACCAGAGGAACAGCGAAGTACGTGACCCACATAAGTGGAGTAACATGTCACGTTGTCTGATCTCACACTTACGCATTAAGAGGAGAGATTGGAACGCGACCTGCGCTACCTCGGCGATCATCTTGTCGACGGACTCTATCTTCCCATTTGTGGGGCCACGGACTCGCACCATTGTATCGTGCGATTACTTCCCTCAGAGGCGATTCCATTGCACTCGAAAGCCAGGGTACAGTCGCAATTAGTTAGCATTTCTTTTATTGTGTCGGCTACCTAACTTCACGTTCTGCATTTGGTGTGGTAAAGGTACCTTATTTATTCTACTACGAGATAATAGAGAGCAGGGAAAAGTGTTCTGCTCCGAATCTCCACAGCTTCAATCTGGAGGCGGCACGACTAAGCGCGGGAGTGCCCGGCGTTCTCTCGCCGTTTGAAGAGCCCGAGGTCGATAACATAAAGACCGAAACCAAAGCAAAGAGAAAGTCCAAAGCCACTGTACAGAGTGTCCAGCCCGCTGGACTCAAGCAAATCGATTACCTGACACCTAACAAACTGATCAAGGAGACATCTATTGCCCGCAAGATGGGCTTTTATACCGACCACAACCTAGCCTCGCTTCAACAAGAAGAGCTCTCTAACTCACCTTTCGAAGAACGACGAGCTGACGACACCGATGAAATTGATCTTAACGATGACCATGGTGATCAGAGTGACGGAGAGGAAGATGGAAACCCTTACGCTCACAAAAGTGACGCTGGCGCCAGCGAATCTGATGCTGCAATGCTGGAAAAACTCTATGAAATGGGAAAGAACGATTCTGACGAGTCTGATGGCGAGCAAGAAAGCGGTTCCGATAAAGATCAGAGTCCAGTGGACGCTTCGAAGCAGCCGACCCAGCAAGACAAGCAAGATAGCAAAGATGACCAGCCCGAAATCACCCTCAGCTCTATCTTCGGGGAAAGTTGGAAGGACAAGGAAGACCGAATCCGCAAGGAATCGCCCTTCTCCCATTTGCCAAACTGGAGTACGTACTGTCCAAAAGGAAGGAAAAAACTCCAAGAAACCCGCTAACTTCCATTCCGTATCAGAGCTAGCGGCAGTGATCGTGAAGAGCGGAGACGATTTACGGCAAGAGCAGTTGGTAATTCTAAACTGTAAGCTGTTTCTTCACGCCTTATATTGATCTTTTTTTTCCATGGACTAGGCGTCCCAACTGCTTACACATTTTAAGGAAATCTTCGAGAACGCTATGCTCCCTCTGTTCCTCTACCCGTACGCGACTCATGCCAGCCTCTGACCTGTTACTGGGACTGAGTAGTATTTGGAAAACAGGCTTCGCATACTGGTTACGTCTGCGGACAGTGGCCTCATCGAGCTCATTCCGGACTCAGTCTCGCTCCATCAGCTCAAGAAGCGGACGAATTGCATGACGTTAGCGCAATACTTCAAGACCGTACGGTCCCGCTTTCACTCCTACAAAGGAGATCAAATCTAATGGTTGCTATGTCTAGGTGTACCGTACTCAAGACGCTCTGGATAAGGCCCGTCTCAATTTTGTGGAGTCGATGGCTGCGTATTCGCTAGCTTGCTATTTCCTCCAGGTCAAGGATCGACATAATGGCAACATCATGATCGATTCTGCAGGACACATCATTCATATCGACTATGGATTCTTCATTTTTAATAGGTATGTCATAGCAGCCTCAGCTCTTGTGCTGTTCAAGGAGAATTCACATTGCATGTCTCGACAGTCCCGGTTCGCTCAACTTCGAGTCAGCGCCATTCAAGCTCACCACCGAGTTCATGGAAGTGATGGGCGGTGCGGATTCGAAGTTGTTTGCCTACTACAAGGACTTGATCTTCCGTGGTTTCATGGAAGCTCGCAAGTATCATGAGAAGATCATCCTCATCCTAGAAATGTGGCTACTCAACTCAAAGGTACGCACCTCCTCTCCTTTCCCTTTTCTATTATCTTTCTTATTGTGATGGGTATGCAGTATAATACATCAGTTCTTCCCTGCTTGGCGGGCGGCAAGGCTGCAGTCGACGCGCTGGCGGAGCGCTTCAAGATGGGCTACACGGAGAAGGAGTGCAGGGAATACGTGGACTACCTCATTCAGTCCTCCCTTGGGAACTGGCGTACGCGAGAGTACGATCGATTCCAGTTCCTCACCCGCGGCGTGCTCTACTCCACCTGAGCTTCTCTACTAGCTTTTACGTACGCGCCGTACCTCTCGTGTCGACCCCGTGGGAGTTATCGGGTGCTGGTGCAGAACAACAAAGCGAACTTGACTTTTGTTGGTCTTTGTCTTTGGGATCTGTTGTTTGAGGTGCTCGATGTCCTGATAGAGGTTATCGCTCACGAGTGAGCGCTTCCATCTGCTGGCCCTGGGCACGAGCTCTTCTGGACGCTTAGTCTGGTGGGAAATTTCCCGCCTACGCTTTTGGTCAAGAATGGCAAAAAGGCACTATCGTCAAAATTGGATTGGCGGGAAGGATCGTCCAATCATATTAATCTATGGAGAAATATAATATTCCGCTGCGTAACGAGAATTCGGATCGCGGACTGATTGTGTGCACCTGGACCTGGATATGGCGGACGGTGGCGCTGCGTATCGGCAGCGCCTGGAAGAAGAGCGGCGCCAGCTCGTGGAGGATGCACGTAGACGCGCCGCTGACAAACAGCGCCTTCTTCGGCCGCGCACCACACGGCCTCCTACGGCCGCTACGCCCTCTGGCCCTGCTGGTGCGTTGGGTTCTTCCTTCTTCTTTTTCGTGGCGCAAAGGGGGCGATGAGCCACATGTGGTCCCCTTTCTCTAACAACACTCACCGACCCCCAGGACGACCTCGTCCAGCAGCTGCGCCGCGTGTTCCAGGCCAACAACAGCCTACAGGAGCGGACGAGAGCCTACAAGCCGCTGTTGATCATGACGTAGAGCCAGTGGCCCTTGTGCCCAGCGGCGAAGACGCCTCCTCTATGGGCGTTGTAGGTGATCATGCCGTCTCGTCGCCGGAGGTAGCGGGTGAAGAAGAAGATCCGCCCGCACCACAGGGAACGGATGAAGTGGTGGCGGAAACAAGAAGTGAAGAAGCCGATCCCGCTGCCTCTTCCGACTCTTCTTCGTCTTCATCTGACACAACCTTCCTGCCGCCGGCTGACTTGGGCGAGCTTCCTCTTCCGGCGCCAGAGTTGCCTCCTCCATCCTCTCCAGCGCACCAGGAAGCTCCGCTCCCTGGTGATCTATCTTCAACCGACGAGACTGCAGAAGAACCGCCAGTTGCTGAAGGGAAGGGCCTGGAAGGCTCTTCTGATATGCTCTCACTATCTGAAGGTGAAGCAGCTGACGTGGTAGAACATGTAGAGCATATCGACGGCGTGATGGAAGGAAGTCATCCTGGGTTGAGGTACAAAGACGTGGAGGAATGGACGGCGATGGATGTAGAAGTGATGGCGCTTCCTCCTCCCCCTCCAATACCCTCAACCCCTGTGGAGGAAGCTGCGTCAACGCCAGCCGAGGAGCCGGCTGGCTTGCCGTTGCCAGAGCCTGTGCGGCAGGATCATACTCTGATGACTGCCTCTGCATCGACCTCTCCAACAAAACCATCGGAACAGAGAGCTCCGCCTGTCTCCCCCTCTTCTTCCCTTCCCCTGGGCTCACCAACGACTCAGCGGCCACGACCAACGCCGCCTCCTCCTCAATCCAAACCTAAGCTTACTAGACCGCCTATGAATCTCGGCGAGCTGCGCAGTGCATCTACCAGCAAGCTACCCTCGGAGAGCCAGAAGGAAGTTGGACAACTGCCGCAGCGACCGTTGACGTTGGTGCTCTCAGCTCCTAAGACCGCCGCCAGTTCATCTGCTGCAAGCAAGCCACCTGTGTTGGCCCCATTACCACTAACATCGGCGCTTCGGGAAAAACAGCCTACGGGAAGCACAATTGCTGTCTCAGATGCTGGTACTGGTGATGCTCATCCCAATGCTGCAAAGTGCGTACTAAGATGAAGACTGGTGTCAAGGCAAGAGGAAGTGGGCTCGAGAGAGTGAGGCCTCGCTCAATTCGCTAGATCAGGTGGCCGCTCGGTACCGTAACATGGCGAGCGAGCAGTACCTCTTATCCTTCTTTGCAAGATACTCTTGTGCTTGCGGCTTAATTGAAGCTCTTACTCAGGGAAAAACTGAAAGAGATGGAGATGCATCTGAGTCAGCTCGAACAGAGATATCAGCACCGCACGCACGAGAACCGCCTTTCCATGTTCAGCACTCTCCTACTAACTCCACGCAAGTTCTCATCATTCTCTAATCGAGGTTCGTATTTGGTCCTGCTTACATTCTGATCGCGTATTGAATGAATCTACACCTACAGATATGAGAGGGTCTGCACCGCCGCCAGCTGACAGTTCATTCCGCAAGGAGGGCGTACGGCGAGAGGGTGGAGCGCTTCCTGGTCCGCAGGGAGCAACCCTTCCGCAGGAAACAATAGATCGTATGCTGCTTCTGCTGCGTGCCCATAGTGCCAAACCCATCGTCCAAGGTATCCAGAATTTTCTTGTGTTGAATGATCCTTCTTCTTACCCTTCGTTTCAGGGAGGGAGAATACAACCAGGGAACTGTTTCTGGAGTACTATCTCTCTACCGACAAGCAGGATGAAGCCTCGTCCACCTCTAATGGATGGACTCCCCACACTGATCAAGTAACCGGCAATCAACGTACTCATGCGTACTTTGATTGCAGCTCATAGTGGTTGAGTTTTGCTGAAGCTTGGGTCTACCATTCCTCTCTTCTAGCGGTGGTAGAGCAGAAAGAAAGGGAGAGGGAGCGTGCGCTCGAAAGGGAGCGACGACAGGAACTCAAATTCCGACAGCAGTGGAACGACCAGGTATCTCGTCTCACACTCGCACTGAGCATTGGCTCGTTACTGATTGTTTGATTTAAGGCGTTCAAGTTAGCTACATTGTCGTCTCCCGCCGAGGTTGCCAAACATCTTTCGAACATCTACTCTCAGCCGATCAAAAGGTAATTCTCTGTACGCAAAGCTTCCTTTGATTGTTCACTAAGATTCCTCATGTTCCTGCAGACTTAATCTACTCGCCAACTGCCTGCGGAGCGACGCAGCATGGAGCTCGTTTTCCTCCGGTGTGCCATCACTTGGCAATCTACAGTTTGCGTGTCAGACGCTCGTCTTGTCGCTGAACGAGCTGACTTATATCCTTTGTTGCCATCCCAAAATGCCCAACAAGCTCATGTATTTGGTATCTCTCTTAACTCTTCGTACACCTGCCTTTAGAAGTCTGCCGCCTTGTTAATCTTCGTCACTTGTACATCTCCTTCAACAAGCTCACCTCTCTTCCGATTGAGATAGCCTTTCTCAAGCAACTCACTGTACTTTCTCATCTTATGAAACCACATGCATAGCAAAACTCAACACATCTTGTGATGCAGGTATTGGAGGCTCGGGGAAATGAAATAGCGACTCTACCGTGGTCGTTATATGAGATGACATCGCTGCGGAAGCTTGATCTCTCGCAGAATCGCCTGTCGCGTCTCCACTCGGGCCTGGGCAATCTGCATCAACTTATTTCGCTTAACTTAGCCTACAATCAACTTACTTTCTTACCCTATGAAATCGGTACTCAGATCGCAAATCCTATTGGGAGTCTTGTGTTGACTGAACCATTGCCTACAGGAGCACTGGAGGACCTACAGGAATTGAATGTGTACGGCAATCAACTGACGTGGCTTCCAGAGTCCTTTGGTTTCTTGCAAAGTCTGGCACGTCTGAATATCGAAGACAACAAGCCCTCGTCACACATGAGCCAGTATCACCAAGTTCTCACGTCTAACCCCGGAACGGCCTCTGGTGCACCTGCTCAAGCCCTGGTAAGGCACTTTCAGGATCTGCTTGCATCACAGCAAGCACCGACGAATGCCAAGGTCTACGTAATTGGAAACGGTACCAACAGCGTCTACAGTCCATCATGCATGAAGCTCACATCAGCATTACCAGATGGAGTTGGGAAGACTTCCCTCATCCGGTGCCTCCAAAGTGATCCTGCCAAGCGTAGCAAGAGTAGTAAGAAGCCGCACAACGGAATCCGTATTGTCATGGATTATGACGCGTCCGAGCCGCACTTCCGCCCTCTGTCAGACTCATCCACAGTCGAAGGAGGCGTTAAGCTTGAGTTCTGGGAGTTCAGTGGTATGAAACCCTTGCCTTGCTGTCTGTGAAGCGCTGCATACTCATTGTTGGTCTGATCAGGTCGTGCTAAGGCCATGCATCACATGCTGTGGGAGAATGAGCATAAGACTGTTTTCGTTGTAGTATGGGATGTTCGATACTCCGATACGGAGTCAGACTTGGTACGTGCTATGTGGCCATCACTCAATTGTCCCCGTGCACCAACTGAGTTACTCGGTGTGCAGGAAAAATGGCTTAAGTCCGTCTACTCTGTGTGTCATGGCGCTAGTCCACCTCCGATTGTCGTGGTTGGGACGCACATTGATGGAGCCAAGATCGACAATTATCGCAATGTAATCTTCAACAAGTACGCTAGTCAGTTCCCGACAATTCGCTTCGCCACTGCCGTGAGGTACACCGGTGTCGTTTTGCAGTTGAACAAAGGATATACCTGATTCTCTCTCCCTTCTCCAGCTGTAACAAAGATGACGAAACTGTAGCTGAGCTGCGCGACAAGATTCGACAGCTCGCAGTCCATGAGTTATGGTATGGCATCCCTTCTTCGCAAGAATGCCCATCGGGTTTATTCAACTATGTGATTCAGGACGCACGAAGCAGTTCCTCATTCTCTACTGCTGCTGGAGAAAGTGATGCAGCAGCAGGCCGCTGAGTGGAACGAATGGGCTCAGAATGGAGTATACGCCGGGCTGCCCGGTGAAGATGAGACGCGTTTTGGCGGTCTGAAGGTTCCTGCCATCACTTCAAATCAGTTTGAAACGCTCGCGGAACTCTGCCACATTATCAGCCCGAAAGACTCAGTGCGGGAGCGATGGCGGAAGCTAGAGAACGCCAGAGACTACCTTCACTCTCAGGGCTCGGCCTTGTGGTTTCTGCTGCCCAGCCTGGGCACCAGTGGCAAACAATTGGGAGGACGGAGGGAACGGACGAACAAGACGAAAGTAATCGACAAGACTGAGGAGGGAACAACAGAAATGGGTATTGAGGAAATTGATCACCTTAATTGCGCTGAAGCGGCGGAGGAGGACGAGCAAAGACGCAGATGGGCATTGGTAATCGACATTCCATGGCTACTCGGCATACTGAACCGAATCCAGCAGCCGTCTCCCGATTCGACCGGTCCGGTTGACGAGCGTGGTGTTCTATATCATCGCAATCTCCCTATTCTATGGGGAGACCAGAAGAAAATCACCAGTGTGCCGGAGCACATCTATGTGCGTCTGCATGCTCTGCTCGAAGCATTGGAAGTTATCTGGACGCCGCACATGCGCCATCCTGTTGCTTCCGACCGAGAGAAGGATGTGAGCAAGGAGTTCATGACCAAGGGTTTTTCCATCGTGCCAGCCCTGTTTCAACAAAGTGTGCCCTACAATTGGATCAAATGGCAAACCTTCCTCGGTCGACCTGCTAGCGATCAATATGAGAGCGAGATGAAAATCGACAAAGCCGACGCCAGCAATGTCAATAACGATGACGATGAAACTGAGCTATACCTCGATGGTATGGTGGGCGATGTCAAGTTCGAGCGATGGTGGATCTTCCCTTTCCTGCCGGAGAGCTTCATGGCTCGGTTCGTGCTGCGTCTCTTGATCAACGTCAACGCTGCATGCCAAGGCGCCGAGCACTTGGTACGGCTGATACCAGATGTTTTCTGGGCTCATGGTACCGTGCTCGCCAATGAAAAGGATGCAGAGGGCACAGCAGTGATCCTCACTGTACGCCCATTTTCATCTGATGTCAACAAAGCACTTCGCACAAGGTACTGACTCCCTCAGAGGTTGACGGTTTTTTACTCATACATATACCCCTATCTTTTCTACACTGCAGAGCACGTCCATCACAGCAAGTCAAGCAGGTGACTACGCATTGCTCGAATGATTCTTATACTGTGAGTATGTTAAACAGTGTTCGTGTACAGGCAATGATCTTTAAAGCGACCGTGTGGGAAAAGAACTCTCTTCCTGGATCTACTTCTCTTAAGTCTTCGCTGTTGGCCGATCTTGTGGTCAGAACTTTGGCCTCCCTGGTCTCAATAACGCGTAGGCTATTCTCTGCTTTCTCTTAGTCTGCCGTTGCTTCTTATCTGTATTCCGAACACACAGGACCAACTGAGTTCTCGGGCTTCAGTTATTACCTCGATGACGTTCAAGCAGAATTGCCCTGCTTGCATTGTTTGTATCGCTACAAGGACATCCGCGAAGAGGCGCGACTTAGGTTGGTCTCCTCTTCGGAGTCCCTGGCCGTCTCGCCACAGTCTTCAATTCGATCAGCTCCTGGAGGTAGAGTATCAGTGTCCCTGATTGAGGATTCATATATTAAGATGTGTGGTTTTGGCCGGACAGGGAATGATAAACGCGCTTTTGTTCCTCATCTGTTCGAGTGGTCATCAGTCGTAAATGCAGTTGAGTCAGGTCAGTGCATGGTCACTTGCGATAATGTATCAAGAGTGCGAGTCGACGCACTGGTTCCTGAGCTGATTCCACGCGAAACACATCTCATCCTCACCTCGGAGGACTGGCATGATTTAGTATCTAAGGTAGCCGTTTACGTTTGCAATTTATCTATGCATCGATGCATGTGTTTCTCAATACGTGACCCTTAGCGCCAGAGTGACGAGTGGGACTTAGAGGAAAATGAGCAAGCAAAAGTGCTCACACGCGGCTATGAGGTCAATTTGCCGAATGATATCTTTATCTCTACGGCAATTGATAACATCAAGCGCATTGCTTGGCTGTCAGGGTACTCTGTGCCCTGCGTAAATGAAGTAGAATCAAGCTAGACTACTCAGCGCTAATGCACCTTTCATTAGAGATCTGGCCAGCGTGAGACCATACGTGCAGCGCATTGTTGGCATCTACGTCTCTGAACGTAGAGCGTCTGGTAAGGTGTACGTTGGGATCGCCATTGAACGCTGTCCTCAAGGCCTGATGCTCTCGCGTTTGCTCGAACATTCTGCCGAACGTTACTCCGGTACACGAGCTGATCATCATTTAGCAAACGCTAAAGCTCATTCTGTCTTTGATCTCCAAAGATAACCCCCTGCCCATCATACTGGAGAGAACAAGGATCGCAATTTCTCTATGCAAGGCCCTGCTGTTTTTGGAACGGCTATCGCCGCCAGTAATGCTCGGTTCACAGATAGATGTACCCAACATATTGGTATGACATGTAGCCGAAAGCGGCACTGGATGACTTACTAACATTCATCCGGCCCACAGCTTCAGCGCACCAAAGATGGCCTGATTCCCAAGTTCATCAGGTAGTGCCTGAGGAGTGCTTGTTAAAACTCTTCTTTCTCACTTGAATCTTCCTTGGCAGTACTGTAGACAATCTTTTGCAAGTGGGTGACCTTCCTCAAGGCTTGGATGGGCTGAGATTTGGGCGCTTGCTACTGGTCCTCTTTGTTGGAAGTCAGTCTGAGTTCAATTCTCGGGCTAGCAGGCATCTTGACCCTCTTGAGACTGAGATGTACGTTCTGCCTTTACATAGATGACGTTGATTATTGACTGTTGATGAAATCATGCGACCTTCAGGGCCAGGCTTAACGAGTACTCATGGTGGGGAGCTGCAGAGGAGGAACTGAAAGAGCGAATCCTATCTATTGCATCCTGTTGCATTAAGAACAAGGCATGTGATATCCTACTTTCATTATTGGACATTCTCATAATCGTTTTGTACAGGATGTAACATTCGAGTCGGTATATGAAGAACTTGCCGAGGTCCAGAGGATACTTGAGCCTTCTACACAAATTGCCATCCTCAAACAGTATGTAAGACAGTGTACTTCACATATCCATATACTGAGTTATTTGGTGCAGATTCCATATGGTAAAACGTGTGAGCGCACGGACATCCGATGCGATTCAGTGTCTTACTCTCTTCCGACGTGGCGGCAACATGGCTACGGGTGTGGACAAAGTATGTAGATGCTCCACTTGAGCAACACGATGACCTAACACTTTCTGGCCGGGTCCCAGGGAGCCATTTGGGCGGGCTGCTCCGATGGATCATTGTGGATTTATGATGTCTCATCGGAAGAAATGTTGTATAGGTTCGTACATTAACTTCACTCAAAGGGCACATTGGTCTAACTGGAGTTGTAGTAAACTCGCACACGCTAAGCGTGTGCTTTGCATCGAGGCTGTGGAGGACGGCGAGGGCGCCGGCACCGTGTGGACCTCTTCGGTGGATCAGACGATCAAACTATGGAAGGCCAAGGTTCTCACGCTCCCTGCGAGTCGCTTCATTATAAACGATTGACAGTTTTACTTCATGCAGGAAGGCAAAATGATTCGAGTTCTGGGTGGCTTCAACGAAGAAGTCTGCTCTATGAAGTGCGTTACTTGCAGTGCTCGTGCTGAAAGATGTGGTTTAACTCCTATATCAGGGCGATAAATGGTAACATGTGGTGCGGTACGCTATCCGGTAAGCTTTTCATATGGGACCGTTCAAATCTACGCTGTCGTATGGTTCACGAGTTGGGCACTGTACCTGTGTGGAGCATCGCCATCACAACAGCGGTACGTGTTCTGTACCCTCTTCGTTCTTTCAATCAATATTCACATATGATCCTACAGGGCCAAGTGTGGGCTGCGGTGGGCACGACGATTATGCGGTTCAACGGACAAAGCTTTGTCAAGATGGATGAACTGAAAGGGCACACCAAGCCGATTACGTGTTTGATCTCCGTCGGAGATGAGGTGCGAAGTTATGGTTGTGGCTAGTCTTGAAGAAGTGCTCATGGCTGCTGGTACAGGTATGGAGCGGTGGACAAGATCATACGATCCGAGTGTGGCGTGCTGCAGATGGTCAATTGACGCACACACTAAACAAACACTCTCAGTACGCAAGAATGGCCCCTTACTTTTAAGAGATCGGATCTGATTGCCGTGTACAGGAAAGTGTACTCGCTGATGGCCTACAGCGATCTGTGTGTATGGAGCGGGAGCTGGGACAAAACAATTATCGTGTGGAACACTCACTCGAAGGAGCCGATACAAGTACCATCCTCCAGCTCCCGCCATAGTTCCTTTTTCTCATCCAGCCTTTCCTTGATTGCTCCTCAGGTGTTGCAGAATGCGCACGACGATGCCATCTCGGCACTGGTTGCCGTTCCCGCAGCCACGCCTCGAGTTTGGTCCGCTTCGTGGGACAAGAGCCTCTGCGTGTGGGAATGATGTCGTCTTTAGCGGCAGCAGGTTGTCCAAGTCCGACAAATTCGGTCAAATCTTTTCGCAGAAATCGAAATGTAACAATATTAAACGAAATTAGTTTCGATTTACCCAAGCGAATATTTCAAGAAGTCCGTACATGGAGGTGGAACCTGTGGGCCCACTGGAGCTCCCTGCTGAAGTATGGGCACACGTGGCGTCGTTCTTGCCACCACAGGACCTGGCGTGCGGGGGTCTGCCGCTGGCCTCCCGCCATCTTCACGACGTCTGCTCGTTGGACCACCTCTGGCACAACGCCTTCCTACGTCGCTGGCCCACTGACCCCCACGAGAGCACCCGCTACAAGCGAACCCGCCCCATCAGTTCCGACCTCACCCCAGGTGATCCGTGCATGAATTATTGATTATTGAAAGTATTTACATATTTATAAATTACATAAATATTTATGTATATATCTTATGAAAAATTATAAATGACAAGTGAAAGAATAACATAAACATTAAAGAACAAGGATGGAAAACACGGTTTGGAAAACGCGTCAGTTGTGCACGAGCTTGGCGACAGGTAATTCCACATTCTCTTTGTGTTTGCTTTTGTCTCACCTCCCTTTGAGGGAATGGGGTGGATCGGCAGGCCGGGTATCGGTCCACCATCATTAAACCGACGCCTGATGCTGTCGAACGTCTGAAGCTTGTGGACGATCAGGTACTGTTGTGGCTTCCGATGCAGCCTGAGTCAGGCATGCTTCCTTGCTGATTAAGCTTCCTCC
Organism: Acanthamoeba royreba; assembly: GCA_000826365.1. Lineage (NCBI taxonomy): Eukaryota > Discosea > Longamoebia > Acanthamoebidae > Acanthamoeba > Acanthamoeba royreba. The sequence goes on from CDEZ01023476.1 coordinate 111,081, forward strand.
TATCGTGCTGATGAATGTAGGTGTACTGTAGCAACAGTACGGCAATGATAGAGAGCTACAACTTGAAAACGGCACTTAAAGTGGTGCGTTTTCTCTCATATGCTCTTTCAGCACTTGGTCTGGTATGCTCACGATGTAGCACACCGAAAAGGCTTCATACGTTAGTTCACCATCGTTCGATTTTAGCGGGATGGGGCCAAGCTTTCTTAGTTTCGATGTTCAATCGGATAGCAAGGCGCTCATCACAGCTGACGGTAACTCCAATAGACTACTTATCTTCGATACAGAATCAACCGAGATCAAGGTACAAAGCTAGGCCGGCTTGGTGTCTGTGTACACTGGTTCGTACGACATCACAATACATTGATTGCAGGCGCAGAAAGAGAAGGGATTTGAGGGCTCGTCCTGGGGCATTCAGTGTGATGGAGATAAGGCAGTCATCGCTATTGGAGATTTCATACAAAGTACCGTTTCCCTCCCTCATTCTAACTTGGTAGTTTCCCCACTCACATACTCTGCCGCACACATGCAGTCTGGGAGCTCAAGGCCGATAAGTTGTTATTTGCGCCCGAGAATCCAGGCCCATCCCACAAGCATGAAGTACGTAGTCTCATGTTCGTTGATCATACTCTCTGCACGGGTACGGCTGATTTTACCCCGATAATACTTGAATCCTCTTCTGATTGTCCATCGAGACTTTAGGTGGAGCTGTGGGAGATGACACGGCCAAGTTGTGGGATTTCAGGATGGCTATGCAGCAACCATTCGGCTCTGTCAAAGTCGACTGTGGAGTATGGTGCATGGACTTCAACGGCGAGAAAGTGATATTCGGCTCTGAAGGCTACGTTTATGGTAACTTACAACCTTTAGGTGACAAGCTGCTCGTAACTTTCTTCTCATCAAACCAGTATGGGACATCCGTAATCTGATTGAACCATTGACCAAGCTGAAGGCTCACGCAGCGACACACATCAATATGGTAATTCCAGAATGCAATGCACACGCTGGACTTGACTTACTTCATTTCAAAGACCCAGTATGATAGCGAAAAGTTGGTCACTGCTGGGAATGACGGCCTCGTCAAAGGCAGGCTCCTTTTTTTACTTGACACTCCCTGTGAGCTGTTGTGCGACCTTAAGCTCTTCTCTCCTCAGTGTGGGACGTAACAACCTTTGAACACCGGTATACTATTACTCAGCCTTCAGCACCTGGATCTGCAGCAATGATCAGGACGGTTCGTGTCATCCTCTTGTGGGTTGTGCTGATCGCTTGACTATTCCTTAATTCTCACTGTGTTCCGGGACAGGGTGCGTTCCACGAAGATTTACTCGTGTGTGGAACGACCAACAGTAAGAGTCCCATCCAGATCCATCACTTTGACCTAGATGCAGAGATGGTGCTAACACTCTTTATCCTCTTTCCTTCTTGTTTCTCATACAATCACGCTAACTATTGTTCCTTCCACAAAAGCATGCCGCAGCACCAGTCGATCAATCAGCGCCTATCCTGAACTAGTTCTTGGTCCAACATGTCGACCAACTCACCGGTGCGACACCCTCCGCTGACTAGCAGTGTAGGCATCAGAATCATCCCGGCGCAATCGCCAGCGTGGCTGTTGGCACTTCACACGAGAATATTGTCTTATTTGTTAGTATGAACATGAATTCAGGCCTGCCTGGCTCACTGGCTCATGTTGGAGGGAAGGTGGTAATGGTTGCTAGGGCATCTACGGAAGAGGCAATTTGGCAGCACACGAAGAATCATCATCATCATCATCATCAACAAGATTTCAATCCACAATCCGCAAAACATACAGCCTCTTTTGGAAACCAGCAACAGTTTCGGAAATTTTTCGTAATGTATGAAAGAGGTTTCGAAAACCAAGCAAAATACATCAGCAGCCAAGACGAGGAAGATGACGACAAAGGCTCAGCTGTCACCCGAAGTAGCGGCGCTGGTCGAGCGGTGGCTCGAATGGGACAGGTGTGAGACGACCCGACGCGAGGTGCTCGAACTGGCCGAGCAGGGTGACGAGACGCAGCTGCGCGCCCGGCTGGGCACCCGCATCGCCTTTGGCACTGCTGGCCTGCGTGGCCGCATGTGCGCGGGCTTCGCCAACATGAACGATCTCACCGTCACCCAGGCCTCCCAAGGCCTCGCCGTCTACCTCCTCGCTGCCGCCCCATGCGGCGATGAGACGCGCGATCGAGGTGTGGTGGTAGGGCACGACCATCGGCACAACTCACTCCAATTTGCTCGTCTGACCGCTGCCACCCTCCTCTCCAAAGGTAACAAATCTCTTTTTCTTCCCTTTCTCTCTGCACCCACATTATTTTCAATTGTAGTTTATTAATTCTTAATTAAATTTGATGATTTGGCACCTTTGTGGAAGTAAATGAATGAATGAAACAAAATTCAATTAAAATCTTATCTGAAACTTGTAGGGTTCAAGGTGCATCTCTTCTCGGAGAAGCTGGCGGCTACTCCGCATGTGCCCTATGTGGTGCTCCTCAAGAAGGCGGCGGCAGGTGTGATGATCACCGCCTCGCACAACCCCAAGGACGACAACGGGTACAAGGTAGACAGACAACGTAGGCTCGCTTGTGCGCCCGCCACCAAGAAACTCACTGGCTCCGTCGTTTGTCGGTCACAGGTGTATTGGGACAATGGGTGCCAGATCATTGCCCCACATGACAAGGGCATTGCTAAGTGCATTGAAGAGAACTTGAAGCCGTGGGACATTGATGTGGATGCTCTCTTCAAGCAGGTGAAGCATGCCTTACCTGCTCTCTCCTCTATTGTGGGCTGATCTAAACTGTGATGTCATTGCGGTACACAAGGGCAAAGAGTCGGGCAGGCTGGTGGATCCTACTGCCGACGTAGAGACGCACTACTTTAAGGACATTCAACGCTACTCATACAACAAAGATTCCAATCATCAATCCAATCTCAAGATCACATACACTGCAATGCATGGAGTTGGCGCACCTTGGGTGACGAAAGCTTTCGAGGTATATACATGCGTATGAACTCTCTGCTACACACGAGACTAAGTGAGGTTCTTCATGTTCAGGCGTTCGGATTGCCGCCTTACATTCCTGTGGCCGCACAGATCGACCCTCACCCCGACTTCCCCACTGTGGCTTTCCCCAATCCCGAAGAGGGCAAGGGTGCTCTCAAGCTTGCTATTGAGCGTGCTGATGCCGCAGGATCGCCGCTTATTCTGGCCAATGATCCTGATGCTGATCGACTTGCCGTTGCTGAAAAACTTGAAAAGTATGGGGAGCTCCTCTTTCTATCGTAGTTAATAATTAACTTGTACTTTAGTGGCAGTTGGAAGATTTTCACAGGCAATGAGATAGGCATTCTCCTGGCAAGCTGGGTGTGGCAGAAGTTCGTTGTTGCCCATCCCGACATTCCTACCGCCAAGTGCGCCATGCTCAATACGACGGTTTCCTCCAAGATGCTCTCTGCTATGGCGCAAAAGGAGGGATTCTTCTATGATGTACTACAAATCCAAATCTATGCACACGCCATTGACGTTACTCACAGAGTACGATCATAGGAAACGCTCACCGGTTTCAAGTGGCTGGGTAGCGTAGCTGCGGACCTCACTGCGAAGGGGTATCATTTTCTCTACGCATTCGAGGAAGCAATTGGCTTTATGATTGGTGATGTGTGCCGAGATAAGGTACGTACTTATTCCTTGCTTTCAACTCCTGTTACTCACACGTGTCTCTTTAGGATGGTGTGCGTGCGGCAGCTGTGTTCGCAGAAATGGCCGTTGAACTGTATGGTAAGCAGACCACCGTGTTCAAGACATTGATCTCCCTCTATGAGGTGCTTCTAGATGCTCTTCATCTGGCAAGCTATTGCAGATTCTCATATGTTTGATTGCAGAAATATGGCTACTATGCTACGAACAACCGATACTTCTTTTGCTACGACCCCGCTGTCATGGAGCAGATCTTCACCCATATACGCAATCAGGGCAAGTACAGCGAAACCTGCGGACCCTACAAGATTAGGGACATTCGAGACCTTACTACTGGTACGCAGCCATTGTCGCTGTAACACTATTGCCAGCCTATTTACTGCTGTCGCAGGCTATGACAGCTCGCGACCAGACAAGAAAGCTATTCTGCCGACCTCGTCCTCCACGCATATGATTACTTTCTTCTTTGAGAATGGGTGCGTGGCCACTCTTCGCGGCAGTGGAACAGGTAAGAATGTTCGTCCCTCCAGCTTTAACTAGGAACTAAACTCCATTCAATAGAACCCAAGCTCAAGTACTACATCGAGCATCATGGTTGTTATGCGTATGGACTTCATCTCTTGTAGAGTTGTGGTGGGTTTAATTAACTCAATTCCTTCTCTACAGCGACCGAGAAGCGGTAGATCGAGAGCTCGCCGATATCTCGCATCACATCATTGAGCAGTTCCTCCAGCCTACAAAGCACGGCCTCGCCGCGCCCGCAGAGTAAATCCGTCGTGTTACTATGATCTCTCCCAAGGGCTTACGATCACTCATATATTTATCCCATTCGCAATAGGTAGGCTTCGCTCTACCAAGTGTTTTTTCTATTTTCTTGATCATGTTAATCATTTAGATGAGAATTAGGAACGGACTCTTGAGACGTTTTAGTGACATGCACCTGCTATTTTGGAAACCTATTTTGGAAAAGGTGTAGACTACCTTTGGTGTAGACTACCTTTGGTTCATAACAGACAAAAAGAACCCAAAAGCGGGTTAGCCTTAGAATTAGGAAAGCCGTTACCTCTTTTTCGAAATATAAGAGTGGTTTGCGGTCAACAAGAACAAAAGCTAAGCAGTGACTGTAGGCTAGCCTCTGTTGTCTACCAGTATCGGTATCCATGTTTTGCCGCAATCCCAAAGTGTGGAGCGGACCGCTCTTCTGGTTCCCTCCCAACGTGAACGCCGTCAACGCTCGCTTTGTCGCTCTTCAGGTGGTTGCCGTGTGTATCCTTGGTATCATCTTCCGCAAGAATGAGATCATGCGCTACGCCATCGCCGGCATGACGGCCGACTTCGTCCTCAGGTCTGACAAGAGTCCTCCCTTTGGCCACTTGTTGTTGGCCTTCCTCTCCTGCTGACCGCTGCTTCGTCTTCTTCGGCAGGTTCGTTGCCGGCGGACGAGCTTCCATTCAAGGTTCCCTGGCGGAGCTGGCGTGCTACTTCTTCCGGCGTGAGCTTGTGGCTGGGCCTCCGAAGCAATTCGCAGCCCTGTGTGGCATCATCTTCTCTGGTCTTGCTACCCTCTTCCTGTTCCTAGGAGGAGAGGGCCAATGGGGTGCGGGTGATGGCGAGGGCTTCTACATCACTGGCCAGTGTGTGCTCGGTGCTCTTCTGATTGCCGCTGGCCTGGAGGTAAGTGAGAGTCACTCGAGTGTCACTCTTCTTCTTCTTTCTCTTGGCCCATTGTGCCCTCTCTAACACCTCGATCGGGTCAGGGCGTCTTTGGCTTTTGTGCTGGCTGCTTGATGTTCACGATGGCTGTCAAGCTTGGCATTGTCAGCCATCACGCATTTGATATCTGTGAAGACAGCCTGGACGACATGAACGAGGCTCTGGAGGAAGAACGCTCATGGCCTATCGGCTCAACGATATGGGACTGGCTTTGCGAGGTCCATTCCCCTGATGCACTGCCATGGTCTGTACTGGCTTATGTGCTGATACACTTGCTGATGTGGTGCAGAAATGTCCACCATTCAAGATCTTCGTTTACCTTGACAACAGCCACAGTGGACCTGCGCCCAAGCCATTTGAGAAGGAGATGAAGCAAGTTCAGCAAGAACCCAGATCAAGTGGTGGCAAAGGCAAGAGCCCTGGGCCTGACAACAGTAGCTCAGAAGACGAGGTGGACGCCTGGTCGGATCTTGAGAGCGAGGACAAGAAGAAAGGCTCGCCCAAGCCGGAGGAGTCCCTATTCCAGAGACTGGTGCGAGGCAAGCTGATCGACGGCAAGAAGCAACTCATCTTCGAACCCAAGTTCAAGGAGAAAGAGGTGAAGGAGATCGTAAACCTGTGGCGCAAGGAGCAAGAGCTTGAAGGAATCGAAGACGGTGACGGCCGCAAGTAAGTCTTCTCCAGACACACTACCTGATTTCAGATTTCTAACTATCCGCTACAGGTTCCACGAGAGGAGAGTGCTGCGAGGTACGCCTCATACAGAGGAGATGATCCGTTACGAGTTCAATCCTATTCGCAACATGAAGATCACCTACATGGGCGTACCGATGGGCATGCTCGGTCTGGCCTTGGTTTGGTGCGTGGATACCGGATCCACTGTTATCCTCCAGCATTCATACTTACCTCCTTGACATCAATAGGAAGCTATGCTGGCAGGAGTTTGATGTCACTAAGCCTTGGTGGTGCGTCTTCGCGATATTTGGGACAAGCGTGGTGGCTCTCTTCCTCGTCTTGTACCTCATTAAGGCGGTCTTCTATCCTCGCAAGGTGCTTTCGGAGTGGGACTGCCCTGGTACTAGCCCAAATACAGTAGTGACGATTCCTTACTCATGTTACTTTCTGGGTGATACAGTGCAAGGTCCCTTTTTCTCTGCTGTGACGATCAACATTCTTCTTATGGCCATCCTCGTCGAGTCTGAAAGCAATGATCTTGGCAAAGTCCTATTTGTAAGTACTTCGTGTCAGTTAGTTGTGTTTCTTACTGACTTAAGTTGTCTGAGCACAGTGGATATCAGCTCCACTCCAGCTCTTCTTAGGCGTTATCGCTGTGTCTCGCTGGGCTCTCGTGCCTCATTATATTGAAACCATCAATCCCAACTGGATGCTTCCAGTGGTGGGTAATCTCGTCGCCGCTCAGGCCGCAGCTACCATCGATAGGAACTACGATGAAGTGGCCTGGCTGTGGTATGGCTTTGCTATGCTCTACTGGATTCCACTCTTCGTGCTTTCAATCCTCCGTGTGATAACCCGTGAAGCCCTTGGTACGATCAACCCTTCCGTATCTTTCCTGTACAAACCTCACAAGCAATTTTCATTCAGACGATCGTTTGACGTCATCCCTCTTCGTATGGTTGGCGGCCATGTCGATGGCTTGCAGCGCTTACATATCCGCCAAGGCAGCCGATTGTCACTTCTGCGACCCCTGGAGTGGGGACTACTATCCGCGGTACAAGCGCTCTCCATCACAAAACAGCAGGAGCAGATTGCCGGCTCACCTTTGGCCCTCTCCCTTAGAGCGGTATTCTTCGCGGCAGTTGGCATCTTCATGGTGCTGGGCTACATGACCATTCATCACTACTTTGGTAAACATAGGTATCACTACATACCCAAAGGGGGTGAAAGGCATGCTGATCCATTGCTGCTAGGTTCGAGATGAGTTACTGGGGATACGCATTCCCCTTGGCCACCCTCTCAATAGTGACGATCAACTATTATCAGCACGTGCAATCCAGGCTGCTGCAGGGGCTGAGCTATCTTTCCGTCATATTGGTTACCTTCGTGGTGGCCATGTGTGCCATCCACACCCTTATACTACTGCAGAAGAGATGGGATATCTTCGTGCCCAACGAAAAGTGGTCTCCGCTCTCCTTCATGAAGATTACCCACTTCGCCCTCCGAGGTGCTACAAAGAAGTTAGAGCGGTACATGTTACTCCTTCCTGTGCATTAACGGCCGCATACTCACCTGATGCAGGTACGGACGCTTCCTGAGCGCCGATGATGAGCGGAGTGTAGTCCGGTTTGTGAGAGTATTCAAGAGCATTCACATGATGCACACCGAGCATTCGCGTCACGAGGAGGAGATCTTGTACCCCTTGCTAAACGGCTACCTCCCCGGCTACACTCGCTTCGTAACCAAGGTTCTTAAGGATTCTGACGGCAAGTGATGCTAGCCTTATTCTCACGTAGGCATTTCACAGGAACACCTTGATGGGCGAGATGAGCTCTCGGAAGTGGATGAAATTGTGAGCGTGCTCCTTTCTTCAGACGATGCAAGCAAGAGATCTAATGTAACGATTTCCCTTGCTGCTAGCAATCGCTTCATGGTGACTGAAGTACCTTCCCAGGCCATCAAAGAAGTACAGGATAAGCTTCCAGCGATCATCGAACACTTGGTGGAGCACTTGGACTACGAGGAGCTCTACATAAATCACCTCCAGAAGAAGTACCTCAACCCCAAGATCGCGCGTAAGATGGTACGTTTGATGCTCGTGCCCTTCCTCTCAGAGACCATCCACTCTTACGTTCACGTACCATTACAGGTTCGCAAGATCTGGGAATTCACGTCAGCCGAGAAGTGGGCTGTGCTTGTTCCATTTGTCGTCAATCATGCACCTCTTCTGGGTATTCATCATCCCTCTTCTGGCCTTCGGTGACATCGTTCAGCTAACTGTATGCTCAACAGGCCAAAAGGCACGCTTTCTGCGTTGTTTGCGGTGGGCCATGCCTGAGAGAATTCAACAAGTGGGCGGGATGGTCTATGATGGCGTTTCGCCGGTGTTGTGGCAACGCCTCACCAAGTTCGTACCTGAGATGATACCTCGCAATGTGTTTGGCTGGTCGCGCTACTGGTAAGCAAAAACTGGTATGCCATGGAAACGATATTAAAAAGGTTGAGCAAGCAAACATAGGAGTTGTTAAGCAGCGTAGGAGTCAGGCAGGGCAGCTATGACTCCATCAAGTGCTTCTTTTAGCTCCCTTCTTGCTTGCTCCTGTGTCTCGTCAGCAGCTTGCACGTCGTCGGAAGTAAGGCGACGGCGAATGGCCTGAACTAAATGAACAGCCTCCGTGAAGAAGCCGTCAAGGGCGGTGCGCACAGGGCCGTTGACCTCCTGGGCGCGCTTCCTTTTCATCTTCACGTACTTGCGCGTTTGTCGCCGTGCCGTGTGCGGAGCAAGTGGAGCCTGCAGCGGTGCAGTGATGGCCGTGGCGGTGCCGATGCACATCTTCTCAACAGCACTCCTCACCACGTCGCTGACTTGCTGTCTCCAATACTGGTCATCGTCGAGTTGGATCTCCTCGCTGGCAGCAAGCTCGCCGTTGGCCTGCACGCGCATACCCAGCGATGACAGAGGGAGCTGACTGTCCCGAAGCATCTTCAGCAAGGAATCCGTAAGTTGGCCGATTATGCTCGTGTGCTGTTGTTCCGAGAGGCCCATGATACGTTCAAGCACCAAAGCTGACTCAACGCGCGCTGTACCAAGCAAATGCGTAAGTACTGCGTATCTCTTCTCCTTCAGAATCGAGGGGGGGTACCTCGCTCGGTCGTTGATTCCAAAAGGTCTTGTGCAGCCGGCGGGAAGTGTCTGCTCACGAACATGAGACACGCATGAGGTATGTAGTTGGCCCGCACCACTCCGAACTGGTCCACGACTTGCGATGAAAGAAGGAACTTCTCCAACATCACAGCGTTCTCTTTGACTTGCTGTTCCTCTTTCGTCTCGTCGCCACAAGAAACAATCCTTTCGAGGTCAGCTGCCAGTACCGTGCCACCAAGCACTTGCCCAACAATCTTGGTGGCCCTTTGCTTCAAGTCACGCGTGTCGCCGCGAATGGACCTTGTCAAGACTCCATGAATACCTGCGAGCACGGTTAGTTACAACTTGCACGGTTAAGGTAACCAACAGGGGAGGTACCAGTGATGATATCGTGAACGATAAGCGATCCCCACAGCCCTCCAAAATACGGCAAGTCGGCCTTCATTTCATCAGTGAATGTTGAGGTTTGTCCTGCAACGCTGAGGTCAATTTATTTGCATGAATCATGAGGAGTGCAAGAGGTACCATCGACGATCCACAAACGAATGGGCAGTTTGAGGAGTTCAATCCCCTCTAGGCGGTAGCTATTCAGGCGGACAATCCTTTCAAAATAGCGAACAAAAGCTGCCTGCAACATACAGCTCACATGGCGCGATTCCAGGCATATCGGAGATATAACGCGCCAGTACTCTGCATAAAAAGCGAAAAGTCAAGAGACAGCGCAGTAGTGGATCGCGAGTGATGCGGTACCATCACGAGGCAGTAAGAAGGATAAGACTTGACAATATGGCGCGCGTTGCATAACAGGCAAATCGAGCAGGTTACCAAGCACGTGGATCTGGTTATGGCTGGGACCGAGGTGACTGCCCGACGGCACCGACGAAAGGAATGTCACAACAGCCCTCACTAGCTTCTCGGTATCCAAAAACACAGCTTCAAAGATCGCCGTCATCTCCAACCATACTTGGTCCATCATCAGGCGCGAGCTGAAGCGTTCAGTATTCAAATCGATGTGCGTAGCCACGACCATACGCTTGTACAACTCTCCCCACCGCTGAGTTGCGAAAGAATGTAATATGAGCAACCCCGTACGAGTAAACAAAAAACAAGGAGGGATTACCTGAGGCGAGATGGAGATATTGGCAGGACGAAGAACAGCATCATAAATAAGAGTTAACTGACTTGTTGGATAGTCGTCGCTTTTGGATTGCCTGTCGTGTTGCGTACAATAATAAGCCATGTGGCAGTTACAGTACTGGACTGGCGGCAGGCGCAGTTGTACCTTAGGCCAAACAGGCCCAACACAGCATCAGTCATATCCCTCATAAGGTGCGCCAGAAGGTAAGGCCTGTAAGACACAAAGATAGCGAATCAATAAAATTGACATATTACTAAATTTGATCAAATACGGTAGTACCGCCAGTGTAAGGTGCGTCCGGAAGGACTTGAGAAGACGAAGTCGGCTTGAAGGAAGCCTTGCACCAGATCAGCCTCCTCACCGAATAAAGTGGCTAGCGAGAGGGCCAATTGCTCATGCCGAGGACTTAACTTTAGCGGCTCCTTGCGGGCAATAGGCACTTCTGTTAGGGTAGGCCTTGGTGGCTCCTCGTGACTGCCATCATCGACGTGCTCAGCAGGTGTGTGGTATGGAGGTTGGAGACCAAGAGAACGGAGTAGAACGATCACTTCTTCGTCAGGTTCTGTCTGTGTCACGGATTCCCTAGATTCAGTGTCGAAGCTGATGATCACCCTTGAAGAAAAGAAGAGAAGACGACTTTCATGCAGAATCCAAGCGAAGCGAGATAGAAGCAGATCGAACTCCGCATCGTGAGGGCGGCGACCATGGCGAAAAGCCTGCAGTATACACTCCTCGCGCCCCTTGTTACGCTTCGTGCAATAGCGCTGCGCGAAGTCATCCCATCGCGTGAAGAACGTTTCTACCCTCGCAGTTTCTGCCAATTCAGTAAGAGCATATCCAGGCGATGATGAGGGATTCTCAGACTCTTCGCTGTCCTCGGCGATCCTGAGTTGCGCAGACTCGCTGCCGATCTGTCCTGAAGGATTGGCGCTGAGATACATCTCACGGAAGCGCGACCGAATGCGGTCGATCACTTGCGGTTGTATCGACACCAGATTGTTCTGCACATTCCGTCGTCACACACGTTAGCGTCAGTGATGGTCGTTAGTGTAATTTGTTGTAACACAAAACGTAGTTCTAACCTGAAGTTCGGGAGACCAGAGGAAAGAGCGATCGAAGCCAAGCGCCAAGGCCACCGACAACGTTAACTTCCTGCACTCCCCACGTTCAATTTTCCATTTATATATTTTAAAAAGCTAAAACATTTAAAAATTGAATAATAAATAAAAACTTTAAAAGAAATTTTGGTTCCTTTCTTTAACAATTATTTATAAAATAAATATAAAAATACTACAAATTAAATTAAATATAAAAATAATATAAAAATATAAACTGCATACCGATGGACTTCGCCTAAGATGTGGGCGCAACATTTGGAGAGTCGATGCGAGTGGAGCACCCGCAGATCGGCCCAAAACGTTTCATGAAGATCGAAGGCCGCCTCTTCGTGATCAAGAGCTTCGATGTAGACCCGCGTAGCGTCCTCGGGGCCTGGGTCGCGCGCTAATGGAGGAGTAGATGGTAGAGAGGCTGCCGCGATCGAAGATGATGCCAATGATGGCGGGCCTCTTTGGTTGGGAAGCTTCGAAGGAAGAGGGAACGAAGGAGGAGATGAGGAAGGAGAAGAGGAAGAGGAAGGAGGATGGGATAGTGGATCTCGGACTGAGTTGCATCGATGGAGGTGGTGGTCGGCCCCGACTTGCACCTCGCATTCGACCTGGCTCAGTCCGCAAGTAGCTTTGCTGATTGAGCGTGATTGATCATTTCTTCTTCAACAACAGGAGCAGGTGTGCGGGTAGTAGCCATGAGGATTAATCAAATTAACTAATTAATTAATTAATTGTACGTATTGATTGATAGTCCAATTTTATTTATATTTTTATTCTACAAAAACCGAAAAAAGTTACCTGAAAATTCCAAGTTTCTTTGAAGGAATGCCAAGAATTTACCAGCAAAATGTTGATTGTTCTCTGTAGAAGATGGAGAAGAAGGGCACCACAAGTGGTGAAGGGGAGCGGGATGAGGTACACCTGCCTCACCATAGGGACTCGTGGCGGAATACCATCGTTCCAGTTCTGTCGCGTGCCCTACCTGACCTTACTACTCTGCAACAAGGTGTCAGTTAAACCTAATAAAGATATAACAAATTCTTTTTATTCTGAATTAAATATTTCAAGTCAAATCAAATACTCAGTAGAATGTGTTCAGTGGGATTGACTTATGCTGATCAGCACTGAGGGAAATCGCGGGGACGGACGTGCCAATGGACGGTCTGCAGGCGCTGCTCACACCCACCAGCGCCCAAACACCGGACGACGAGGAGTGCGGCGGACTCCAGCGCATGTTGATGGCGCGCCGATCGAGGTCTGTAGCACTGCCTGCCGGTACGTTGATGGATTGATTCCTCATTGCACCGAAGAGATCTCACGAGTGTCGCGCAATCAGATCAGATTGATCGCGTGTTTAAGGAAGTCGTGCCGACGATACAAAGGCTTGCACTGCGATTAGAAGAACTGTTCCCCAGCACTTCTGACCATAGGATAGCAGTAATGCTGCCCCAGTGCAATGTCTCTGTTACGCTCACTCAGGTTTTGGCTGCCCTTCCAGTTCTGTTGCTCTCAGTCTGATCAGGAAGGCCTCTCTGATAGGAAGAATGCGCTAGCCTTATGGCAAACTCTTTCTTCGGAACCTTGACCTTCCGACCATCAATGGAACACCCGGTACTCCCCTACACCTTCAGCCTCATACGGCAGAGTGTAACCCGCGGTTGTCATACAACAGGGCGTTGCTTTTCCTCAGTTCGATTTACAAACGCTACTCGCTTGTGGTGGGGGCCCGGGTCTTTCAACACTACGCTGTATACTGCATTACTTTGACCGATTGTCACGCGAAGGTGTGTACAATCATCAGATTCTCCAGCTAATCGCCGAGCCTCATCACTTCAACCCACAGTTCCGTGTGGCAGTGTTACATTCAATAGACGGTCTTTAGCCAAGGCCGATCAACCAGATTGGAGATCGAGTACTGTGCCAATCCGACAAATATCGGTAGAGCCTAGAGCCAATATAGAGGACTCCATATGTCCTTATCTTGTTGACTTTGCCAATGCCTACGTCGGTGGCGGGACATTAACAGGGGTAGCTCGACAAGGCAACAACACACCAACGTGGCAGATCAGATAACTGATACTTTCCTCTGCAGGCATGCATGCAAGAAGAGATCTTATTCGCCACTCGGCCCGAGTGCCTCGTTGCCCTGTACGTAATCAGCATGCGCGGCAGAAACTGCTCCATCAACTAACTCGATGCCAGGCTGTTCTGCTCGCGAATCGAAGACAATGAAGTGCTTTTTATCAAGGGCGCTGAACGATACAGCCAGCACACAGGGTTTGGACATTCCTTCAAGTGGAAAGCTGACCACGTCGACACGACACAACGGTGGGTACCTCAAACTGGAACTTACGACTTGCTGAGAACCTATCATTCCTCAGGGACAACAAAGGAAGAAGGGAAAAGACTCTTATTGCGATGGACGCCGAACCCATTTCGGGTGCAATCAGAAATTGGGAGCTTCATGTTGACCGTGACCTCCGTAAGGCCTACGTTGCCTTTCACTGCCTTGAAGATGGATCAGGTAGTATAGCCACAGGGAACTGGGGTTGTGGAGGTACGCATGGCTTCCGTACCATACCAGTCACTGATTAGGGAACACTTAGCTGAGCTTCATACCTAGCCTTTGGAGGAGACAAGTCGCTGAAGGTGATGCAGCAGATGCTAGCAGCCTCACAGGCTAGAAGGGATCTGATCTATCACACGTTCAGTGCTACGTATCGAGGTAGACTCCTCACAGAGTGGATTGAAGACTTCCAGCGTCTCGTCGCTGATTACCATCTAACAGTCGGTGCGTCGAAGAAACCAATAAGGCCTTACGTTTGCAGTCCTTACCGCTTCTCTACCGCAGGGGCTGTGTACTCAGCCATCACTGAGGCCGAACCCGGTTCTAACCTGTTTGAAGTCATGCAAACACGCTTTGCCTCGGGGTTTAGCCGGGGCTAGCTTCACTGCGCTCCTTCTTCTCCCGCTCAGGTTCGACTGGCCACGTGGATTCCTCGTTCATGGGTCCGATAAGCGGAACTTGTATCATTGGTCCCGTTGGGCGCCGAGTTGGTATCGATGATTACGCCATACGACCTCGTTACGGTCCGAAGAGGCTCGACCTGGTTCCACTGCGACGAGAGCGAGCAGCTGGAGGCCCTGAAGCTCGGCGTCGGAGGGGAGTTTGGCGAAGCGGGTCCACTGCGCAAAGAAACAGTAGGAGTCCAGCAACATCTGGCGCTGCCCGTTCCATACGCTTCATGAGGTAATTGCCGGCTCGAATTCAGTGTCATCACATTAATTACCAAGGGCTCCGCAGCTGAGGAAGGCACGACCAGTAAAGAAGACAAGAACAGAGCTAAGGTCGAAGGCTGCCGTTGTCTTCACAAGCCGTGAGGGTACTGTTGAGAGGAAGTGAGAATGAACAGGGTTTAAAGGTTTACATGTCAGGGTTAAAAACAAGGCCTTCCTAACCTGAGGCGACTGCGTCAGCTGGTAGGGGACATATCAGGTACAGAACACCAGTACTCGTGGAATGAACCGGTTGGATTAAACTTTAACTCCTACGTGCACACAGAACGCCAAAACTGCCGCAGCTGGTCAGGCTTGCCCAACGACAGGAGTGTTAAGCTTGGGTCCAGGAGGCAGAGGCACTGCCGTGGGGAGTATTTGGTCCATGCTCTGAGCGTTCCACATACGGCCGTCGAGCATGACGTACTTGACGTTGCTCGAAAGTGTGATGTCGTCGAGAGGATTGTTGACAGCATCGAAGAAGACCAAATCTGCCATCTTGCCCACCTCAAGCGAACCAATGTCGTTGCTCAGACCAAGCGCCCGGGCACCAGCTGTATTCAAACACGCGCATACGTCAGCTAATACGAACATGTCTGACAGAATGAGGAAAACACGTAATAGTACCCATTGTGGCCGTGTACAAGACTTGATATGCGCTGAGGTTACCCTGACTCATCATCATCATCTCCCAGTGGAAACCGATGCCCTGTAATTGTGGAGGGCAGTCAGTGCCCCGGCATACACTTCCCTCAGTTGTTGGTAACGTGGGGTGAGTGGTCACGCACCTGCTGTTGACCGTGAGCACCCGTTTGAACAATACCGCCTGCATTCATGACCGCCGCAACAGACTTAGCCGTCGTAAAGTGGTGGTAGTCCCACGGCTCCTCAGCCTTTGGCCTTCGCAGAGACCTGTGCATTGTTCCATGAGCCATAAGTTGACCTCGTATCTGTGGATGTACGTGAAGCCATGTCTTACCTGGCCATCACTGGCGCGTTGGGGACGAACTTCATCAGGCGAGAGTCTTCCCATACATTTGTCTTCTGGTACCAGTATTCCTGCACAAAGAGCGCATTCAGTCTTCGAACATAAGCCATGATGAGTATGAAACGCAAATGCGCACTTCTCCCCAGAGACCGCCATAGTTGACAATCAACGTAGGCGTCCACGCCGTGCCCGATCGGGCGAAGAGGGTGATCTGATGCGATGAACGACGCAACACCACATGAGCAGCGTGAGGAAGCTGAATGGAACAAGAATACAACTTCGAGCACATCAACGTACCACATCATTGTAGAGAGGTGCCATAGGAAGGGCATGCTCGATCGTTGTGTGACCATCGATGATCTGGTTCAAGTTCCAGTAGAAGGCCATACCTCCTTCCGGCACGACGTCCATGCTAAGCTCACGTGCTGCCT
The DNA here is from genome assembly GCA_000826365.1 of Acanthamoeba royreba. Lineage (NCBI taxonomy): Eukaryota > Discosea > Longamoebia > Acanthamoebidae > Acanthamoeba > Acanthamoeba royreba. The sequence goes on from CDEZ01023476.1 coordinate 127,271, forward strand.
TTTATGTAACCGTAAGTCAGACGTGACAAGTCTATCGATGACACAGCCCTTGTGACGGTACCTGAAGGATCTGTTGACGCGCGGCGCGACACGGTTGATTGTACGACTTGGCAGAGAAGGCACCGTATGCCTTAAGGCGTCTGAGAGCAGTACGGGCGTCATCGATACTGTCGATCTCACAGTGAAGTGGACCACCGCCGCCGTATATCACGGTTCCCTAAAAATTGAACCAATTAAGATAAGATTGCAGTGATCTTCCCATCAGGAAGCAAAAAAGGCATTGACGTACGGTACTGAATATGCGAGGTCCAATCTTCTTGCCACTCTGGATGAGTTCAGCGTCTGTGAAAACCGAACTGCCAAGAGATGACGAAATGTTATGATCACTTCGAAAAGATCAGTTGGCTGATCGGAAGTTGACATACGCTGTGTCGGCTGAAGGATTGTGCAAGGTCGTAACTCCATATGCGAGGTTTACAAGGAATTCCCAACTCTGTTTGACAAAGTAGTCGCTGCCTCCTGCAACCATCAGGTACGAAGGATGTTGTCAGATCTGCAAAACAGCTCTAGTGTCTGTTGTGTGGTACCCGCCCAGTGTGCATGCACATCCACAAAGCCAGGAAGGATAACCGTATTCGTCATGTCCATGGTCTGCGCGCCAGGCGGGCAGGGCACGTCGGACATCGGACCCAACTGGCATATTAAGAGAAAGCTTGAGTCTCAATTCACCCAGAAATATAGCTGCTGCTCACGTACAGCTTCTATTCTCTGTGCGTTCACGACGAGACGTGCGTTCGAAATGACTGAGTCTGCCGTCAAGTTTGGTGTCTTCATCGTCACTAGCGTCACCTGTTGTAGGATGCTTCAGAATCAGCACCTAATAAGCACCAGAAAATGGATATCTCAGAGTGTACATTGTCGAAGCAGACGAAGGTAGAAGCAGTGCCAACGGTAGCCTGGAAGCTTAAGTTGTAGGTCGTGGTCTTGCTGGCTACGCAAGGAAAGTCGAGCTTGTTACAACTGAAAGCCTGCAGTCATGTCAACTTAGCATCAGAGAGACCATAGGTGAAGGCCAGTTGCCATCGTGTACCTGCTGAGTCTCCACTCGATGGGCCTCATAGGCATGTAGCCACACGAGATCCCATTGTCCACCTCTCTTCGCCCATGTCACGTAATGTAGACCATTGGCTGATGCGCGCTGCAAGGTATCGGGCTGATAGTCGGGTCGGGATGACACAACGAGGGGCTTCTTACCTGTATGGAAATGCTTTCAGCAGCGATACATAAGAAGATAGGACAACACGATTACCCTCTAGAGGAGTGATGTAGAGCTGATAGAACTCGGCAAACGCAATCACGCTCTCGTCCGGCGCGACATAGATGTTGGATGCGTACTTGCTTTGGGCCAACACTGTCTCTGCCTTGGTCGCAATGTTGATTTTGACGATCTGCAACTGAGGATAATATCCGCGCTGCACAAAGACCGACATGCCATCAGCCGAGAAGTAAGGATAGTCGCCATTGGTCGTAAGGAGCGTTGTCTTCCAACCTGTACAGGCGCGCCACTTTGTCAGCTCATTTCTAGTGCTGTGCGACCAGATCAACCGTACCATCAGTTGTATTTGAGGCGATGTAGATTCCAGCGTTGCGAGAGTAGAGACTTCCGCTCAGCGAATTACTGCCCAAGCGTTGATAAACCAGCTGATTATCGTCCGCTGGAGAAAATGAGGGGAATCCGTAGCGACCGATCGGCAGCGACACATTTCGGACCTAAGCCAGAGTAGATAGAAGACTTAGAGAGATGGCGAGACATGAAACAGGACATGGCCATACCTGACTGACAGCCCCGGTCTGGATATTAACATCAACAACTTGGATTGTGGAGAGTTCAACATCGTCCCACAGCATGTGGACGATCTTGCTTCCATCCCGATTGAAGGAAGGATGGAACTCGAAGAAGTTTGACTGGGCGGGCAGCAGCTCCCTGGGCAAACCGTCGGGAAGCCCTTTTACTGTTGAGAGTGACAAGTGTCAGTTTTCCAAATCAGTAGACATCGATGTTTATTTACGTTGTACCATAAGTCTTGCCTAGAGCGGTGTACGTAATGTAGTCTTGATTCTGCACATTGACGACTGAAGCCCAATTGGGTACCCTGACTCCAAATGAAGTGTTGGGCCCGGCCGAGTAGCTGATTACCGATTCAGTACGATGATTTAGCACGCATTTTAACAAATGGATGGGGGCCTATAGTGAGTACGTTTCAGTAAGGTTGACGGTGGTACGGACAGTGTCGGCAAGTGGAATAGAAGCCTCGATGGTGAAGGGCACATTGGTAGCCTGACCAGAAGTCAAGCTTACCCTGTATTCGTGTCTGTTAAGAAATCTGCAATGGAGGGGATAGAATGATCGTACCTAGCAAACTTGCCACCCTTTACCCAGATAAGCACTTCCGTGTCGCTGTTGATGAAAGTAAAGCTGGGATAGACACCAAAGGGTGCGGAGGATTCCTGCTGATCGAAGTCTAGTCCGTTGTACACAATTTGCTCGTTGCCTGTAAAGTACGTGGGAGGTCAATGTCCATTCCGGATTGTGATATCAAATAACATACCAGTTTCAAGGTCACGGATGACCAGGGTAGTATTTTCGTAGATACGCCTGATGAACGCGAGAGTCTTGCCGTTTTTAGAAAGGATAGGTCGAGCAGCCTGGATGAGCCGCCGTGAGTATAAGACAGTGCAGCTGACATGAGAGCCTACTGAAGATAACGTACTCCACCAGGTCCGCCAGTGACTTGCTCTGTGGAGTTAGTGGTCAAGTTGAGCCTCCTAATGGCGAAGATGCCTGAATGTGGGTCCTTGTTGTAGTTCCAATAAGTGGAGTCTGCAACATTCTGACTGTAGCAGGAAGTAAGATCAGTGTTGCACATTTGATCATCTCGAAGCCAAGTCAAGAACCTGTAGTAGACCATTTGCCCATCAGGGGAGTAGGTAGGTTCCTGAGGTCCGATCTGCGAGGAGGGCGTAACACGACCGACAAGCCGCTGACCAGCATCCTTGACAACTCCTGTAGTGGGGAAGCGCCAAATCTCACCTGCTGGGATCGACCTGGTGGACGTGTACCACTTAATGTAGTTTGCCAGTCAGCGCAGACATCCTCCTCTGAGCAATTTTTAGTGTACCTTGACGGCTACGAAGTGTGCGCCATCAGGAGCCCACATGGCATTACTGCAACGTAACGAGTCAATGAGTTTGAAACAGCTAGAATCATCAGCTATAATCCAAGACTTATTACCTCAACGCATGGAACGGCTCTGCAGTAAGCTGACGAGACTCCTTCGTCGTCAAATCCATCTCCCATATATTGTCGCAACCAGACAGGTCACTAGCAAACGAAAGCGTCACCTCAGCAACAAGCTGAACATAACCTGCCGCGCGGGAGCGAAGTACCTAGTGAAGATGATCTTCTTGCCATCAGGAGAATAGCGAGCCTGCGACTCGAATGCCGGGCCTCCTCTCAACAGCGTAGCCGTTCCTCCCTGCGTCACACAAACGGTGAGTGCGGCACGCTCAACGCCGCTGGTCTACTGTAAGACATCGCTGTACCGCGATGGGAAGCGTGTAGATGTCGCCAAGCATGTCGAACAGGATCTGCTGACCATCCGGTGACACATCGATATTCATCCACGTGCCTGGCATCATCACCACCACCATCATCATCACCATTCCACCACGCATCAGCCTTCATCGTTGTCCCAAGTGTGTCGCACCACTTGGTCGCACCTTCCGTCGTGGTGAACGTGAGTGTGCGGGAGTGGTTGGCCGTGATGTCCCACGGCGCGTACGGCCCCAGCGGGAAGTCGTTCGTGCTGTCCTCCACAGGCGGTGCCTGCACAACCCAAAGGGTAATTATTATTTTTCTTTCAGCAAGAATTTTTTGCGTAAATCAACTCTAAAATAATTTAAAAATAATTATTGATCGCGAGGACAAATAATTATTTTTCAATAATGGAACTACTATTAAAATAAATAAATAAGAATATATTTGGAAGGAAAGCGTACGGCAGGGCAGTCGGGTGCGGGCGGAGTGCCGGAGGAGTCGTCCTGGCGAGTAGCGAGGACGATGGTGGCGACGAAGAAGGCGAAGCAGGCCACCCCCAGCACCACGGTGAGGCCCACCAGCAGCCGCCAGCGCGTGACCAGCCCGCGCCATCCCTGGTCGTACTCGATCAGCGGTCCGCTGCCATAAAGAGGCCTGCTCTCCTCGTCCATCTTCTTCTTCCCTTCCTTCGGGTACCTCTGCCTCTGGTAGGGACACAACACAACCGGGGCTGATGTGTCGCCGCAGTGGTCACACCGCCGAAATGGGAAGACCACTTAATAAATGGAAAGGTTGAGGGAAAAGGCCACCAATCCCGAGGTGCAAGCAGAGGGAGGAGCGGGAGGAGTCAGAGAAGGACAAGGATGAGTACAGCAAGGATGAGGACAAGAAGGAAGAGGACGAGAAGAAGGGCCATGATGACAGCCATTATCAAGTGTTACACCTCTGTCACAACAGAACCTGTTCATGTGGATGACCTAAAGCTGCAGAAATCAAGGCAGGATGCATAAGGGAGAGAGAGACACAAAACTTTGTCAGCGTGGGAAGTGGCCCAAAGGAGGAGAGGAAGGTAGAGGAGGTCTGAAGTTAGGAGCAGGATGAAGGTGATGATATGGCGATGCGTGGGATGACGTTGGGATCAGTCCAGGGCCTCGTCCATGATTACGCGCAGGCAGAAATCAGGCATTGCGCCTCCGCGCGCAGGCAATGGCTCCGCCACGAGAGCAGTGCTCAACTCACGGCTAAGAACCGTCATCCTGTCCACTAGCCACTGACGATCTGCGTGAACGCATCGTCATGCCAAGTACGCCAGCTAAGGTGTGGATTTAGTACTCACCTGATGAGGGCATCTGCGTTGAAACGGAGAAGAACGCAATCTTTGTGGGGATGAGACGGAAGTCGGTCCATCTAGAGCGGGCGCGGTCCCACTTGAGGCGAAACAGGAACCCCAGATTGTTGCGGTAAGCCCGATCAACAGCGTAGTCATCCACGAAGTCCCCGCACCCATAGATGATGGGCGTTCCCTTGTAAACCTCAACTCCCTACACCGCAAGCCGATTACGTTGCTGGGTGAGAACAATGAAGTGAGGGGGAGCACCTGAATGTGGTGCGATGAATGGCCGTGAATAAGGTTCACGCCGCACTCTTCTATTGCTCTAGTTGCACGAGTGAGCGCCTGTCATCTCATTCGGGTTGCAATGAAGGTACCGATGGGCGAACTTCTGGAAAGACTTCGGAGGTCGCCAGCAGTAGTTCGATCCCCAGTGATACGAAAGTACTACGAGATCTAGGGTCTCCCCTGCTCAAAGATAGTGAATATCTTGACGCTAAACTCTTTCAACACCAAGTGCACCTTTGCTTTGTAGTTCGTCCCGTTGGGCTTGGACATGATACTTTAATCTCTGAATGTCATCTTCTCTGAGCCTAGGATAGGAATAAGACTCTAACGTGCATCATAGCGATAGAGCGCTCTGTACTCGTCTGGATCCAGGTAGTTGATGCCTGGCTTGTTTGGACCTGCGGCCCAGCGTTGGTAATGATCGGAGAAGCTGAATCCGCGCACAATGAGTCTCTGGTGTGATCGCATGGTCATCTCTCACCGCACCTGTAACAGGCAATGTTGACATCCTTGATCTTTAACAAGGCAGGCCGGTATGCTTCCTCTGTGTCTTTTCCCACTCCAGCCCACGCAATGCCGGCACCACTTAGATGCTGTATCGTGTCAAACATCCCTGACGGAGATGGTTGAGAGTACATCATTTTCATCGGGTCGTGGAGCTACCTTACCCTTCTCCTTAAAGTCGAGAGTATGATTATTCGCCAGAGAGCAGTAGTGAATGCGTGCTTCCTGTAGCGCTTTAACGTTGTCTGGATGCATTTGATAGTTGAACTCCTGACCATTCAATGGTGATCATCGCGCCACAGGCTAATGCATGCACTGAAGAATGTACCTTTGGATCCTTCTCAGTGTGTGCTGCGTGCAGACACCCACAGTTAGACGGACAAGCTCATGCAGTAACAAGGAAAAGACAACGTACTGGTAACAGATGTCTCTAGGTTGATAATGTTAACATCAGAGTTCAGGAACATAGGCAGCGTGTCTCCCCACACAAACCTATACCCCATCTGCTGATATCTGATGACCGTCTCCCGTTAGCATTCTGGCTCACAGCCCTCCACAAGTGAAGACCTTACAGCTGAGTCAGATCAGGATGACGGCTCTTCCAAAACGAAGCATGGCGTGCATCCTCTGGTGCGGTCGTGATGTATGTTGGGAAGAACTGATCCACCTGCGTTCCCCATCCTTTGTTAGTTCGGAGCCCGGGCTAGGCAAGTGGGGTTGGCTGCTGAACACACGCACCAGCCGTCCCAACATGGTATCACCGGCCACGGTAAACTGAAGTTCAGAGTCCGCCATCGCTGCGAGAGGTTGCCAGGCGAGCTTCCTTGCTGTTGTGCACACGAGTGTTGTTCGCACCCTACCCCAGGACGCGAGGCGCATACACCTGAGTCGACCACCGCTCAGCTCAAAAGACAAGAAAGGATTTTAGAGAGACCGAGGAATAGGCCCCGAGACGAGAGTGGCAGAGCTGTCCATCATCACCCCGTAGGGGTTGGCTACCTCCGCTGGATGTGTCGCGAACCTACCGACGGCTTTTCTTTGCAGCGCAAACACCGTGTTTGAATAAAATGTGAACTATTTCCACCCGGCAGCGGAACATTCCGCAGAACCACGGCCCGAGCGGAGATGACTGGGAGTTTTCGATGAACGAAGGAGACAGGAAATCAAATCCTTTGATTTCTGATTGGTCCCGCACGCGGTTATTCGTGCTGGGATACTTCCGCGCTACGCACAGGGGCGCAGTCAACCGGTATTCGATTTACCCAACTACTTTCGATACGCTTGGGTTAGGGGTCGGAGACGACTCGAACTCGTCCCTGAGTTCGTTCATCCACACGCCCCCCTCCCTAAAGGTCTGTGGTCGCGCCGGGATTGTGAGGGAGAGAGAAAAAGATTTATCCAAAATGGACGACTTCTCGGGTATCCCTATGGTCCCCATGCTGGGCGCGTCTGGATCTTTGGACGATGTGTGGGCGGACCTGGGTAATCCCGTGGAGATGGTGGAACGGTTCGCTAGACTGGAACACGAAGGCGCCAATCCGCCCCTAGCAGGTATAATAACCCCTTC